>JAPMOR010065320.1:138972-188397 GCA_026543865.1 Argiope aurantia
GTGTGTGTGTGTGTGTGTGTAATGATATTTATATATTTTTACATATATATATACACAGTAACTAAAACAATGAAAAGTATTGTTGCAAAATATATTTAAAAATATTTTTATAATTTTATTGAAATTCATGTTAAAAATTGACCGGAAAAAGCGATGATATCATTGGAAAACATTTTTCTTTTTAATTTTAAAGAGGATTTCATGCAATAACATACCCCAATATTATTAAGGAAAAGTTAAAATTTTGATTTAAGGAAAGAATCTAATTAAAATTTCAGAAGCCATTTTATTGGTGAGCATTCTGCTACCTAAGAAATAAAGGTATTTTCAATTTTTCCAATTATATCTGTCGGCACTATCGAACATTTTGAACGATTTTTTATAATGCATATTGCATCGCTCATGTTGCAGTTTACATGTAGTATATCAACCTATAAACATATTCATGTTAAAACGTTCCTAAATTTTTTTTCTCTAGCCTGCTTGCAATCTCTAATGTGTTGATAGATTAAAATCAGAGCTTTTATCACTAAAACCAGAAAACTTTGGTAAATTGGAAATCAATTTCTTCATGAAAGATTAGAAACAAAATATTAAAATAACTTTAGATATTAATATATCCGCAAGCTTCATTCGCTTTCATTAAAATATCTCTGTTAATTTCCAGTTCTGAAATTAACAGAGATATCTACTAACTGTGCCTTTAATTATAAGAAATCTTACGAAAAATTGAACTGCCTTGAAGTACGAAAAGCAGTTTACTTCTATTCAATCAAGATATCCGATCAACACAGGGATTATTGGGATGATTCAGATCCTATTTCCTGGAAGATCTCCTTTGGAAATTAGACGAATAAGAACCGATCTCTTGTATCTCCTACTCGTTTAATTATTGATCCAATTTAAGAGGTCCTCTAGTGTAGTTTGAAACGGGAAATTAATATAATAAGTTAATTCAATCACAAAGATATCGACCCCAGTTAAATCAGTTTATTGCAACACAGGCACAGTAAATTCAAGGCAAAACTGCGCTTCGCTAGGTTAATTTCCTATGACAAACTAAAGGGGAGTGTCACCCTGAAACTTTCATGCATACTCCCTAATAAAGGCGATAACAATCCCCTCCCTCTGGCATTAAAATTATGGACCTTGAGTGCTGGATTTTGTTCAAATTTTTATTTTCTTTCCTGTGTATGAGTGCTTTGCGCTTCATAGTATAATGAGGAAAATTGAATCCATTTTTTCGACCAATTGAAACCAGAAAGTTGATATAGAACTATCTTAAAACTTTAAGCGCTCAATTCTTGTAATATTTATTTCGTGTATCTCGGAAATGGCTCTAACGGTTTGGATCAAATTTTATATTTAGATAAGGTTTTGCTTTTCAAATTTATCTATATACGAGTCTTTCCTGAAAAAACGTGATTTTATACACAAAAAAAAAAAAAAAATTAGAACTAACTATTAGAGCGTTTTTTTTCTATCTGCTCTCATGCTGACAATGTGATATAGCGCCATCTCGTAAATTTTTGTGGTACTTGCATTGTTACCATAGGATAATAACCTACTGGTACCTCAAATTTTTGTGAGATGGCGCTATAAGGCATTATCTGAATACGAAGACGTGCGGCTCCCATCCAATAGAAACAATGCAATTAATGGGTTAACTGCTTCGAATAGCATGTTAAACTAAGTGCATTCATTTATTATTATTATTATTTATTTATTTAAATGATCTGTTCATATGTAGGTAAGATTAGAAAATATTCATAATGTAATCAGTATGTGATTCGTATCTAAATATTTTCTCCGAAAAAACACAATTTTACAAAAAAAGAAAAAAAATGCCTAACTAAGCTTTATTTTTCAGGTGCAAATTTTAATATCCAGACCACATACCAAATTTCATTTATCTAAGTCCTTGCGATTGTATTATCATGTTTACTTGCGTGAGAATATACGGACCAATAATCAATCAAACTGTTGATGAATTTCGTTCAAATTTTGATACAGTCATACATATCAGATGCTAAAACTTTGTACTAAATTTTATCTATAACTCTTTATTACTTTCCTGCATTCTTTGATACAAGAAGTATTGTAATGGTCAAAAAATTCGAATTCGGGATTTTGATGAATTCCACATTTTAGAACTTCCTGAGTTCGAAAAACACATTTTTGGTATTATGCCTGTCTGTCTATAACATAATTGAACGAAATCCATTCACAGTAAATCTGTCTGTCTAGAATTCTATTACGAATGAAATAGATAAATTCAAAACACTAAAATGTAGGTAGATAAAATTTGGGACACAGATTTAGCATCCTAACTATTAAGTATTAAATTTTGAATCAAATTTGTCAAAGGGTCCACCGCCTGTTAGTCTGTATCTTCATATATAAACACAATAACTCATAAACGGAATGACTTAAAACAATGTAATTCGGTATGTTATCTCGTAATTACAATTATAGTGTCGTGTCAAATTTCATTTGGTCAGCAAAAGGGCTTTCAAAATACATATTTGCACGAGTAGATTTAGTAAAAATGCTAGATTCACGCCAAAGATCTATATTTACTAATCATTGGTTGCTAATGCCACGCAAAGCATTCGCGACTTTACACATAGTCCATAATTTTGTGCAGACTGACAGTGATAAGACTTAATTGGAGAATATACGAGAATATGGGAGGGGGGGGAGGTATTATTCCTTTTGATGGATTGCAGTTATTATAGTTTGTTTGCCGGTTGACCAAATATAAATTAACCTAGTAATTACAAAACGAAGTGAACTGGATGGATAAAATTTGATGCACAAATTTAATATCATAAATGCAGATACTTATTAAGTTTGAAGCCAAATACTTTAACAGGTGAACCATCTGTCGGTCTGTATTTTCCCAAGCATGTAAAAGCGATAACACAAAAATGCAATGACTTAAATATATGAAATTTAATATGTGAATTTGTGACTACAATTGCAATTCTGTATCATTTAGTTATAATTGGTCGGAAAAAAGGTATCCGAAGTACATATACGATCTCTGATGCTTGTGTATTAACCGCATGCTAGCGAATAATTGCCAATGATCGCATGATAATAGGCTCTTTCATGATTTTCTGTTTGCCATTGGTATGCAGTTGATGATATAAAAGTGCATTTATTGGAGAATATGAAAGAAAGTTTTGGAGAGTTCGCACCATCCCCAGCCATTGTTAAATTTTGCAGTATAGTGTAAAAAATCTAGTATGCACTTTCAGCCGTTTTCCCTTGATCGACAGGATCCAAAAAAATGTATTGGTCTACAATTTTGAGGCAATGATTGCATACGTATGTAACCTGATTAATATATTGATACATCTGAAGAGTAGTGAAAACATAGTCGATAGGTATTTTGTACATAAATTCATAACAGACAGGAAATGCATTTGATTAACACCTTACTGAAGCATACAGCTTATCTGCAATTTTATGTATTCAGGATGTCTACATCTCATGGTTTGGTTCATCCCAGTGGATTGACTTCTCGTGTTTCATGAAATAGATATTAAAAAGGTGACTTGCGTGAGTAAATAAAATTACACACACACAGAAAAAAAAACTCCTCGTGACCTTACAAAATTTTACTTTTTCTTTGGGCAAAAATAAAATTAAAGAACTATGCGTATCTATTTAGTTTAGTTTAGTTTAGTTATATTAACGTCCCGTTTGAAGCAACACTAGGGCTATTTTGGGACGGACCTCGTAATTTTGAACCGCGGTCAGATGACGAGGACGACACCGGAGCTGGCACCCCCCCCCCTCTCCACACCACACCACACCAGCGGGAGGACGTTTGGTCAGGACGGGACTATCCGTATCTGACATAAATAAAATAGAGAGCTTGTCAGAAAAATGTTTACATGCAGTTAACGCATTTAGATCCCGAATTAGTTGCAGATTTTTGAAAAAAAAGATATGGGTCAGTTCTTGTGACGTCATAATCACATGAAAAACAAAAATGAGCATTATATCTAATTTCTGATTCCATGTTTGTCTTATGCATCTTTTTTTTTATTATTATTAAACACAGATGCACTACTAACTTTTAAAACTATAGCATGGCTTTGTATTTTTTTTTCAAGAAAAATTTCTTACTCCTGTTTTTTATTTTCTCTTATACGAAGTATAGTAATTGTCAAAAAATTCGAACTCGAGAATTTGATGAATCTCCACGTTTTAGACCTGCTTGAGTCAGAAAAACACATTTTGGGAAAAAGTCCGTCTGTCTGTTACAAAGATAACTCAAAATCATTTTGAGCAAGACAGATGAAATTTGGTATATGGTCTTCAGATCAAATTTACAGATTGCTATCAAATTGTGAGCAAATTCCTCTGAGAAAGTGTATTGTTCGGCTGTACGAATAAAAGTTAACAAATAAATAATAAAGTTAATTACAAAACGTTTAGAGATAGATAGATAAAATTTGGTAAATAAATTTAACATCTGTGGTGAAGACACCTGTCAAATTTTGAGCCAAATCCAATAACGGGTTGATCATCTGCCGGTCTATACTTTCAGGAACATGTAAAAGCGATAACTCAAAAACATGATGACCTAAATATATGAAATTTGGTATCTGGTTTTGTGACTGCAAATGTAGTTCTGTGTAAAATTTTTGGTTCAATCAGAAGGGAAAAATTTGTCTAAAACACAAATTCGATTTTCGGATACTATTAACCGAATCCCAGGTAGTAATCGCCAAAAAAATTCGCCAAGAATCACATGAAAGTCACGCCAAAAGTTAGTATTTCATAATTATTATAAGCCAGTGTCATGCAAGGCATTCTCTAGAATAATACCTTTTTTAGAGAGTATACAAGTATGTTTTGGGGAGACCACTACCGCTGATTTTTAGTATTATTATCGGTTTATTTTATTGATTGGAAAGAAGAAAAAAATAACAATAAGTTATTGGCAAAAAGCAGAAAAGTGTCACTCGCTTTAGTTCTTGACATTCGAAACATATTTAGCTTTTGACGTTTCGTAGAATATCCAGGCATAAAACAGGAGTAAATAGTAATTATATTTCGGCAAAAGTTCACAGCATGAAATTTATTAAAACTTCAAGAGTTTCAACTTCAAAACCAAAAAATTTCAAATGTTGCATAGAATATATATATATTCTACTTTTCCAGTAATTTTTGAATTCTGAAATTCAGTAGTAATATATTAATCCTAGAACCCTTATCTAAAATTCATGTCCTAGAAAAGGCCTCTATAATTAGTATCTAATTGTTCATGTTGTTTTTTATACTGCATCCTTCATTAGTAAAATAAAATGTCCGATTTCTATTTAATTTTATTAGTTAAAGACTGATTATTCGGATTTGCGAAGTATCTTGAAATAAGCTACGATTGAAAAAAAATAGAGAAAGAAAATTAAAATCATCATCATGCAAAAAAATGAAATTATTCCGATGAAATGGTTCCTAACAGGCAATACAGATAAATAAGTAGAAACGGAAATATTTTCTCACGTTGCACCACAAAAATTCACCGCAACAAACCGCAAGTTCGATTTAATAATTCAAGGAGAAGGCATAAACAAATTTCTTCGGAATAGAATGAGTCAATCCTATTACCGTTCAAATTAGATGGAAAATCGTTTTCTCCTGCAAATGAATTTATATAAAGCAGGGTATATTCAATATTTGTAAAACTACTCTTTTACGCATTACTCATTTTACTTTTTTTTTTAGTATGAGAATTAAAAAAAAAAAAAAAGATTGGACACAAAAAAAATTTAAAAAGATGAAAATTAAAAATTACATTCTCTTTGCTTTGTAAATATCTTTCAAAGGTAAAAATGCTTTGGATTGTGAGTTAAACTACCTCCCTTTTTTTAAAATGCATATGCCTGCCGGACCTGTTAATCTAATAATTCTCATATCCTGTACGTCGCATGTTGAGTCACTGTTTACATCATAATAATCACATGATTGTTTCGCGCCTAAATTGGCAAACTAGAGTTCGACGGTGAGATGTGCCTCTCACTTTCATTTACCTTTTTATATGTTTTTACGTTATTTAAGAAATGTTTGTCCCTGTATTAACTTATACGTCTTTTTTTAATAAATATATTTTAAGTATTAATATTGTTTGCCAATGTATTCTAAAACCCTTCGCATGAATTCGACAAAATAGGGGTGAGAGGAAAGATGAAAAAAGGAAATGTTTACATTTAACAATAAATTGAATTCCGGAAATGCGCGCATCCCTCGTCTCTCACCCTTTATTGAGATAGAATCGTCGAAAAGTGGTCGTCTCTGGATATTGAAACGAACAATACTTGTCGTTGCCTTTCCCCACAGTTTTGGGGGCTCCGCCTTGAGGGGTGTTCACGAAAAACGTCGAGCCCCCCAAAATATGGGAAAGGCAACGACCAATAAACTAACCTATAATTTTATATCAAAAGCTGAAGATGAAGGCGATACTTGAATCCTCAAAGTACTCTGACGCCACAACAAAATGAAGATACTTCATTTACGATAACAGATTAACCCTTTGCACTCCGAAAAGTAATTCGATGCATAATTATTCACCTAATATAAAGACTTGCTTATCGTTTCGAAAAATAAATATATAAAATTGTTTTAGGTGGAATTCTTCCAAAAAAAAAATTAATTTACATCTTTTTACCCCCTGACAATCAAAATTTTAAATAAATATATAAAAACCTCAAACGTCTTGAATGGTGCCTGAGAGGAGCCATAGGAGTGCAAAGGGTTAAATTGAATATATAGTGAATATAAAGTAGAGATAGAATATCTTCTTAGATTTCAAAATCGGGATTCTTCGATCGATTCGAAGTCGAATCAACCACTAATTTATTGCAATTTTTAGAGCTTTATTCAAAGGAAATGCAAATACTCAAAAAGATTTGATTAAATAAAGATTACTGATTGTATTAGCTATCACGATAATTCAAAAATGCTTTGAGCTAGATTAATGAAATGTTGTATTTGGTATTTATATCAAATTAATAGTTTATTTTTTTTTCTGTTTCAAATTTCGAACGGAATTTATTCAAAAGAAATCATGTCTCTACGGCTATCCGAAAAGACGATAACTCCAAAACTTAAAAAGCTAAATGAATAAAATTTGGCTCACAGATTTAGCATCTAAAGTATAGATCCGAATTTCACAACTGTATTTTCGCATATATGTAAGCGCGATAATTCTGAAAGGCAGAAAGCTGTATAAATGAAATTTGGTTCATAGTTTTAGCATTTAAAATATGGATCCTTATTAAATTTTAAATCAAGACTGCTAAAGAGTTGATTCTCTGATGGTATGTTCCTCCTAATGCATATAAACGTAACTCAAAAATGTACCGATCTAGTTAAATGAAATTTGGTATGTGATCATGTTGCTAAAATTGTAGCTGTATATTAAATTTTGCTTTCATTCGAGTGGCAAAAGTATGTCCAAAATGAATTTTGAGTTTTCTTTATTATACTACGAAGCATAAAATTCTTATATACTGGATTCTGAAAATTAAAATCTAAGAACTCGTGATGTTCGCGATCGACAGAGATCCAAAAGGCGGGAAGGTTACGCTTTCAGTAGAAAGTATGTGGGACAATTCGAAAAAACTACTCCCGCTGGGTTATGTAAATCTTTCAGTACTTAAAATTGTTTTGTATGATATTAGTGTTAAACTTAATTTCATGAATTAAAGTTAATTACTTTGTCTGGTGCCTTTTCAATTTAATTTTTGAGTCATTAAATTATTTGCATAATTTCTGCATATCCTAATTGGTTCAGTCCCCTATTTAATTGAGATAAATGTATATAGATTTATTAACAGATTTGTTCAGCAAATTGGATCTTTTCTTATGAAAATAGAAGAAATATTCTTCTCTCGGCTTTGTCGTATAATTACAGAATGTTTTATGTTCAGCTTCGTAGTATACTTAAGAGAACAGAAAGCATTTTGAATATCTTTTCTTCGGCCGAATATATCCAAAATTTGATGCTAAATTACAATTGATATCTCAAGATCACATACTAAATTTCATTTATCGAGATGAATTTTCATTTGACTAGTAAAAATAAATGAGGTTTCTTCATTTATAACTGAAAAATGAAAATGAAAATGGCCAAACTAAATGAAATTTTTGCACTCAAACTACCAAACGATTTTTTTTTTTAATGAAATTTACTTTCATACACACACACACACACACAAAAAGAAGCATTAAAATCTACTTGAAAAAACATTTTTTGATAGGTTGTTGGAGTGTGTCAATGTGTAAATAGTTTTAAAACAAAACACACAGACGCTTGCTATCACGTCTTGCACTTTCGCAACAAATACCGTTTGATTCGATGGGGAAAAATCACCTACAGTTGGGGAATTTATTCGAAGGCGGCCAGCGAGCGTATCAGGTGGTCACGTGTGCAACCGGTGGCCAATAAGCCCGGGTCAAAAACACGGCAGATGGGTCACGAGCAAGGCGAAAGTCTTCCACCTTCTTCCCCACCGCTGAATGGAACAAAAGCTGAAAACACCTGAGGGACTGCCAACAAATTAAAATGGGCCTTTAACTGTCTTTCAGAATAGTTGTTAAAAACTGCGATTCCACAAGGAATTAATTTTTGAAACAGGTGGTATTCAACGGTTGTTTGTGAAAAAGAGTCTTAGGAATTTTCCCCGCCTTTCACGTATGTTAGATTTTTTGTTTGCTTGTTTTAGTTCTATCAGAAACTTGATGCTATGTATTTCAGTATGAATCTGAAAATATGATTTTTTAGAAAGGTTATTTTCACAATTTAAAAAAGAATGTTCATTAAAAATTGTCATAATAAATCATATATTATTATGTCTCTATTATTAATTTTTTTCTCAAAAAACAAACAAATTGGGAAGGGTGGAGATTCGGTCCGAAAACGAATGCATGAACAATGAATAATCAAATATAGAATTTTAAATTTCATCATATTACAGTAACTATAATTGCGAAGAGATACATATTCCAATAAAAAGAAACATTTATAAAGATTATTTTTGCACTGTTCATTTTCAGATAAATAGCAAAGGAAAATCAATTTTTTTTTCTCTTATTACTTTAAAATTAGGCAAAATATTGTAATCAAATTATCACATTACAAAGGCAACAACGAGACATCACTTATTTTTCAGATTTCTTGATCAACATATTGAACATTTTCCTTTCTTCTGAATTTTCATAGTGGAAAGCAGTGCATAAATTTTAGAAAAGAAAAATAGTCATTATAATTTAAATAAATATTATCTTTCATTTGATTTAAATGATTTAGTTCAGTTTGGATGACTGAATAAAAAACGTTATATTTACGTACATGTAATAAAAGTAATGTGAAGTCATCGAAATGTGTTACACATTTTAACCTATTTTACTTCTGTAATTTAGTTAAAGGTTTATTTTAATTAAATCCCAATAAAATGAGTAGAATTTATATCCCACTGTAACATGTGATTTGGAAGACAATTTTAACGATCTAATCTTTACAGTGTGTGTGTGTGTGTGTGCGTGCGTGCGCGCACGGGTGTTGACGCTCCAAAGAACAAACCATTTCTCCATCGTCACATATGGGACAATTTTGTCTAGAAGGATGCAAATGTGCACCTCGAGACGACTTTTTTTTTTCCCCTAAATTTTTATAGTAATTTTTGTTAATAAAAAATAAAGCAGGTTTTTTTCGTTTTCCTGGCTACCTCTCGAAAATATTATTGCAAAAAATGTTTTTATATCATTTTTAAATTTTTTAAATTATTCTTTTTAATGATATTAATTTAATTAATGTGTAATTTTTCTGAATTTTATGTAATTTTTTTATTTTTGAAAAATTTTCAATTACAGATTTTGCTGCTGCAATTAAATTCAAATAATTTATCTGAAAATTGTTTACATGAAATTGTATACTTGTGAATTGTTTGCATTTGAAAAGTAATCGGAAAATGAAATTACATTATTGCAAAAAAACGTGCAATTTTAATTCGAAATTGTCTACTTGCGAATTGTTTGCATTTGAAAAGTAATCGGAAAATGAAATTACATTATTGCAAAAAAACGTGCAATTTTAATTCGATTACTCGGACAAGTTTTTAATGGTACTATGTCATGAGATTCGACTTCATTCGGAAAATTTATACAATTAAAAGAATAGATATAAAACTGTTTTTAAAAAATAGGCCTTAATTTCTTATACAATTTAATTAATAAAATACTTTGTGATAGTAATGATACATATCAAATTACGCATGAAGGTTTTAATTGAAATAAAATGCAACCTTTGCCACGAACCATTTGATTATCAAACGTGGTTAATATTAAATATACAAAGAAAAAACGCGTGTTTATAGTTAAATAAAATAAGAGTTAATTAAGTTTAAATTAATAAAGAGTTAAATAAGCTTTCACTATAAAGCCGAATTTTAAAGTGGGAAGAAAAAAGATATATGGAGACATTTTCATCAATAATGTCATAAAAAAAATGAAACCGAATGAAAAAATACTGATGGAATATTGCTGAAGCCAGAAATTCTATTTTAGCTACATAGAATGTATTTTTTGGAGAACATATAACGGCATGTTTCAAGTACGCAGAATTTTCACAGACAAAGAGTTGGAAGATTATGAAGCAGATTTACACCCACTAGAAATAGATCCTCATAACCATTTTCTTTATTTCGATTCTCCTATAGTCAGAAATTCATAATTACGAAAGTTTTTAATACAATTATGGTTAATGATAGATAGTTTTTTTTACCCCTCCCCCCCCAAAGAAAACTCTACTAAATCTTATAAGAAAAGGAAATTTATACAGAAATGCATATTTATCGGATTTCTAAAACGAACATTTCATTTTATAATTTATGTTTGTAAATGAAAGGAAAAATTTTTACTTTTAAAAAACTTTTCCTTCCTTGAAATGAATTGATTTCATTCGAGATCGTAAACAAAATTTCAACTGAATTATTTTAAAGGGAAAAATGGACGCATTATTGAAATTCTTTTATACAATTTATATGTTTAAAGAATTGCCTCTGCTACGTCAGTAGCGTAGCTGCATGCTGTTTTACTTAGCGCGAATTTGCAACATTCCGCTGTTCTACAAAAGCCGAAAAAGGCTCGCAAATCTTAAAATGAAAGGAAATATGATTTTATTTGTGATGTGAAACACAAAAATGCAGCATTATTTGTCTCAGTTTTCTTATAAAAAAATTTGTTGATAGTATCATTAAAATCAATTTTCCGTATTAATTTATCCTCAAATGATAATATTGCATGATTCTTTAACCATAAATCGTTTATCGATAATCACAGAAAATTTTCAACAATTTTACAATTTTGAAAAAATTTTCTCACAATTTCAGACACTTATAACGTTAAATTCGTAAAAATACGACAATTTTAAGAATGTAAGTGGTTTTTTTCTTTTTCCTTTCTTTCTTTTTTTAATCTGTTGAATGAACTGTACAATTTTAATAAGAATTTCTTCCCAATTATAACTATCTCGTAAATAAATTCATTAAAATTTCAGTTTTTCTTTCAAAGAAAAGGTAATGTCAACGTTAAAAAAAAATAAATTAGAATTCAAAATTTTGATGAATCTCCGCGTTTCAGATTTTCCTGAGTTCGAAAAATGCATTTTTAGGGCTGTTTATCTGTTTCCAAACGCAATATCTCAAAAACACTTTCAGCTAGATAGATGAAATTTGGTGTGGTTTTAACGCCAAATTAGCAGATTTCTTCCAAATTCTGACGGAAATCTATTCACAGAAAGCCTGTCTGTCTGGTTGTTCGAATACTAGCGAACACAATTATTCAAAAAAAACTTAAAGAGCTAAAACTTGGTACATAGCATTTTAGCATCTAAAATGTAGATTCGTATCTACTTTTCAACCAAATCGTCAATCAGTTTAACAAAATCAAAGGTTAAACGTCTGTCAATCTGTTATTTGTAAACAATATATTTCAAAGATTCAATGATTTGATCTATGAAATTTGATATGTGATCTTGTGATTACAATTGTAGTTCCATGCTTAATTTTAATTGGTCAGAAAAAAGGCATCCAAAATACATATACGATTTTCTGGAGCTTGTGCCAATGATTAACACCCCCCTCTTAAAAAAAGGCTGAAGTTTACACGGTAGATTTCAACATAAGTCATATCACTGACTCTTTTACCCGCCCGAAGGCACACGGATAAAGAAAATTGAATGACCGAACCGCCGCTACAGCAACACTGGCGGAAATTGCTGTTGAGTTCTATGTACCATCACCGACTACAGTACAACCCTTCCCGAAGGAAGTACGTCCTGTCCTCGATGGGAGGAGCAGATCCCCCCCCCACCTTTTTGTATACCCTCCAGGGTGGAGATCCAACCACCATACCGGAAGCATCTCATCCTCATTTCGAGGTGCCCCCCGGGGGTTTAGATTTATAATTAAGATCAATGTTTCATTACTATTGTTTTCTAACGCCATACAGTTAATACATATGTAATAATTTTCTTTAATATCGTCACGTAGATACTATGGTATAGAGCTCAAAGACACACACAAGAGGTAGAGCTAAACCAATTTATTAACTGAACTCAGAACTGAGAATACAGTAACTGACAAATCTTCTGCTTTTATACAAGCAGAGAAAGTTCCAGAATACTCTTCTGGAGACAGTAAGAAAAGTCCAGAATACTTGTCTGGTAAACTAAAGAAATGTCCAGTATCTTCTGGAACATGAAATAAAGGAAAACATAAAATCAAGAAATTAAGTATTTACGTATTCTATTAATCGCATTGTCTCTAGCAGGATTCGAACCCAGGTCTCTTGATCATGAGACCAGTGCCATGACCATTCGGCCAAGGAGATTCGACTGTCTTTCTTCAATGCGGCAATATGCACTACGAAGAACACAATTCTCATATCACAAAGTTTTAAAATGAAAATCTTCACGCTCGTTTTATTCACATTCCGGTTCATAATTTCATGTTCATGGCGATCGGAGGATAAGACATTTATAAGAGAACATGCGTTATATACCTCCCCACCACTTATTTCCATTCCATTTTCACTAGTGGCATCAGAAATAAGCAAGCATGTACAAATGTATCGTGCAGTCATCGCCAGACACCAGCGATTTATACAAGTAACTTGCAAATTCAGAAGCCCACAAACCAGACTTTATTTCGGCAGTTAAAAAATAAAACAAAATAAAAGATTGCAGTATTACCAGGTCCGGCTCGAGGGGGTGTTATAAACAATGCAAGTGCGCGAGAACCCGCGCTTCTACCTAATCCTCTAAAGAAAAATGATTTTATTTCACATTTTTTAAAACCGATTGTACATACATTTAAATATTGTTACACTTTATGTGTAATTCATAGTTATAGATATCTACTACTCTTGCAAATATCTAATGCCAATTACATAATTATAGTCATAATTGAAAGGGTTATCAGTATATACAATCTCCCATTGTAACCCTGGACGAAGTTAAAAACATCTTCCGCCGATGTAGTCTGCGTCATTATCGGAACTATAAAACGCAACTTCTGTTTGGACAACAAGAGATGCTAGAAGACAACAATCAGGGGTTTTTAAAGGCTAAATTGACAAATTTATCTATCTAGACCTAGACTGATGAAATTTGGTTTCTGGGAAGAACTTTTGATGTAGTTTTGGAATTTAATGAGAAAAATGGGTGTTACCATTGGAAATTTTGAAGTTTGTTCTTCTTTTAATATATATAGACGATCCCCTTATTAAATTTAAACTTTTAGCTCATCTTTCGATGACATCCACCAAACAGTGCAATTTTTCATTATTTTGTAATATTGGATATGCTGCTTAGTTAGGCTGTGTTTCATGGATTGAAACAAGTAGTAATCCGATTGAGTAATATCTAGTGAATACGGCGAATAGAGTTCAACATCCCATTTCAGAGTTTCTAAATATACTGCTGACTTCACGTGCAACATGTGGAGGTTCGTTATTATTTTGAAAAATTACTCTGTTGTGCCTTTGCTCAAATTACGGCTGCTTTTCTTTCAATGCATGCTAAAAGACATCAGTTGTGTTTGGTAACGTTTACCAGTGATGGTGTCATGTCTCACCAAATAAAGAGCATGAGTTTCAAAAATACTTGACTTTTCAGTTGATGTTGATGCATGACCACGCAAACTCCACGATTTTCTACGCTTAGGATTATCGTTGCATATCCATTTCCATTGTTAGTAACGGTGCCATGCAAAAAAAGATGAGGGAAAAACCTCCTATTTTTTCGACTTGGAAGCAATTCTTCACACGTGATATATCGCCATTCAACATCTCTTGGCTTCAATTCGTATGACACCATTTTCCTCACTTTTAAATCGTACCGAATATATTGAAACATTTGGTGAGTATGGTGCGATCAACATTCAGTTTCAAGCTTATCTTGCGTTTGACATGAATTTCGATCGATTCTAATTCCTCATTTTCGAACTTTTTCGGCAGTTGAGGACGTTTTTTGTCAACTATATCGCAATCCAAATTTCTAAAACGTCGAATACCGATACATTTTTATAGATGGCAATGTTCATCCTAAACTTTTAATAGCACTCGATTACATTCAACAGTGCTTTTCTTTGAACTAAACAGGAAAAGTAAAATTTCCCGAAAATGGTGGTGTTTTTACAGCTTTTAATTCGACATAGAAACTGAGAAAAAATATGTTGTTTACATTTGAACAAAGGGACATATAATAAAAAGTAAAGCCTAACGACAGAGCTTTGACATGAATATAGTTACAGAATTATCCGATTGGATATAATGGGAGTTACGAGATCTATTAAATTACTAAAAATTAATCATATTAAAAAATTCGAGTGATTTGTAGACTGACTGAAGACGATTTTCTTAAATTCGCAACGATTGGGATGCGTTTTGTTTAAATGATATTTATTGTATAAATTTATCTAATACAAATTGAAGCTTAGTTTTAAGTTTTATCTTACAGGATTCACAATAACCGAGATGTTAAATTATTTATTTCAAAAGAATAATCATTTTTTTGGAATTATATCTATAATAACTATTTTTTTAGAAAATTATATTGGCCTCATCAATAATATGGCATCGGCAAAAAAATCTTTCTTAATATTAAGAACAATGATGATGAAAAAAATTGCTCGAAATCTAATATCGTCAAGAATGATTTGCCCCCTTGAAATATTTTATTTATTAGACCGAATTAGCTAATATACTAAATTATAATGAAATATTATCAACGAATATGTTGTAAAAATATAAGAAAATATATCGGAAATCATATATTGCGATATTTTTTCTAATAATTCACATATCAAATTACATTTTATAAAGCAACTGCTTTTGTTATTTTATTTATTGGCGATTGTTTGTGTGGTTAAAATGTTAAATTTAGAAAAAAAATTAACTATTTATCATTTTCGTGTATATTTCAAGTCCTGATTACACCGATTTGCATCCAAGGTGTTCTCTAGGATAAAATCTCTATTCGAAAGTATGCGAGAAAGTTTTGATGAGACCACTCCCGCTGGTTAAAATGATTTATTATTTAACAAATGGTACATATGACGTTTTTATAAAACACGTCCACAAAATTTGGTCGTCAGATGATATAAAGCTCTTTGACATCCTTTGTTTAACGTATTGTTTTTAAGTTTCCTGAATGCTGTTTCGGAGTGAAATTTTCATCACTGCGCCTATACCTACCACAAGCCAGTAAGAGAGCGTAAGCAACAAGAATGAAAAGACTTCAACAAATTTAACGTAAATCAAGTCATGTGCACATCGAATCCACAACCACTATCTTATACATGATACTTTTTCACCAGGCAGAGAGTGAATACAAACTTTTGCACAAAATTATGACAATCTCCTCAGTTTAAAGACACAATGCAAGTATGAATTCCAGCCACTGTACATACAGTGGCTAGAAATTCCATTTATTTACTATACTTGTAAGCAGGAAGAAAATACATGAAATTTATGTCGTACAGTTTTCAAATTCTTATATTCAATCTCTAAAAATATTTTTAAACCTTCAATTCTAATTAGAATATTGATTAATTAATACTAAATATTTTGGATTGGTGATATTCTTGTATCACCATTTGGACATACGTATATGTAAAGTCAATATTTCAATGAAAAAAAATCTTAAAATTAATTTTGAAAAATTCACTAAAATTAGAGAAATAATTGTACAGAAATGAAATTTATGTCACTGAAAAGAAAATTTTTAAATTTTAAGATTGTGCAAAAATAATTTTGGGGCAATAATATGTTCTGATATTAAGAGGATAAAATGTAAAATTATTCTACATCCTATAGCAACAAATTTTTAATACTGCAATTAATCTTTTTACGTGCTAAGTAACATATGAGCCAAATTTCGTTCAATTCTGTCAAGGTGTGTGGAATCATATAAGATTCAAACAAATGAACATCCAATTAATATATAGAGACAGCATGTAATTAACTAAATATCGCTTATAAGATTTTTAAATTTATTACTGGTTGCAATTTTCCCCTGATTTTGTGGTACAGATCAGATGTTAATTGGCTGGATAAAAGGTTAATGTATTGTAGTTTTTTTACACATGAAATTCTTTTTTTTTATCTGCAATAACAATAAAATTAACAATAAAAATTTATGATAATACTATGGCTTCAGTGTTAATGAATACCAGTGGCTACCTGCCAGCTCAGACATAAGATACTTAACAACTTTTTTCATTATCTTTTATACAAAATTCTTCATGTTAGCTATTCATTTTTTTTTACATTTTAAACATGTTAAACAATGATCATTTAGAATATTATTATTGCATTCCTTTCAATCTAAATATATTTAAAATTAGCAGTCTTTAGCAACCAGCTGGTTCTGTGGTATAAATGTTTGGTCAAAATTTCAATTAAATATTTTGTGTAACTTGGTCTTAATGATTCCCTTAGCAAAATATTTTCTAACTTCCATAGACATATAACTCGCACTATTTCATTTGATAGATATATAATCATACGATTAATGCACCATTCTGTTCATTGTGCTATACAATTCCTTTATTTTCTATCTATATCTTTATATATCTAATTATTATATCATTGGAAAAAGTAAAGGTCTTTAAAATTTTGTAGCATTTATCTTAATAAATATATTTAAAAAAAACAGCATATCTTTATTTTGGTGATATATCTTTATTTTGGTGATAAAATAATATCTTTATTTTGGTGATAAAATAAATGCTATTAAAAAAAGATTTTACTACTAG
Source organism: Argiope aurantia (assembly GCA_026543865.1). NCBI lineage: Eukaryota > Metazoa > Arthropoda > Arachnida > Araneae > Araneidae > Argiope > Argiope aurantia. The sequence continues at coordinate 156,309 of JAPMOR010065320.1, forward strand.
ACATTCTTAAAATGAAATGACTTTTAAAAATTATACAGGAAAGGACAACAAATCAGGAGGAGAGAAAAAAGTAGACAGAATTTATATTAGATTACTACCAATCTAGCATTGTACTGAAAAGAGTTCTTTTGATGTATCCTATGTAACCTTTTTATGTGTATTAAACAAGTTTTGATATTTGTCTGTACTTTCTTTTTAGCTATCCTAACTTATTTACACTATTGTCTATAACACATGTCTTCTGGAATCTCATACTTGTATCTCAAATTAAAATAAGACATTACAATGTAGAGGACGAATTTTGAAAGAATAAAGTAGTTGGAGACGAATTCAAAACCAAAATCAAATGTGGTAGATAGTGGAACAATGTGATATTTCCTAACAAATCCAAGATTTTTCCTGCAATTTAAAGATCAATCCTCCCCCCCCCCATCTTTTCAATCAGCTATTTTATTTTCCTATGAATTTTGAAATATTAAAACCTACCAAATTTTGGAATACAACATCCATTGTAAAACTTCTATTACATCTTGGACAATCCATTCTTGCACTTCTGTTACATCTTATATGTCAAAGACACCTAATTCTTTATTTAAGATAAGCCATTCCAAATAATTTTTGTATATATGTCCCTTACACTTGCATAGCATTAACAAAATAATGTACGAATGCTATATAATATATTAATGCAAAATAATTAATCTTCAAAAGAAGAAGCGGCAATGATATTAAAATTTATTGAAAATTTCTTGTATAACACAAGTTTCTTTCAATACACAAAAGAGAAAGAGACTGCAACACAACTACATTCAAGGTCTATGAAAGGAGTAGAACAACTTCGTATCACAGTGAAAAACATAATAAAATGCAGTTTCTAAAAGATATGCACAGATGAATAAATACTTAATTAGAGAAGAATATGTATGTTCATAAACAGAATTACATGAAATAATTGCAGTTAAGTATACTTAATTTGGAAAAATACATGTTACCAATTTCAAAAATTATAATACAGCCATGGAAAAATAATTTGCTTAGTTGCACTGGGCCATTGTTGCATCAATCTGCTTGATCCATGGTACTAAAAGTTTGATTTTCTTTCTGTACATTGGGTCCTCAGCAATGGGGTTATGTTCGAGATACACAGTTTCTAATTTCTTGAAGTTTTTCAGCAATTCTAAGCATTCCCAGGAATCAATTTCATTATCATTAAACTGGGGGGAAAAAACATAAGAATTGTAATCATGAAATTATTATGTTGATTTTATATGAAGGCTTTGCACAATGTTTTGTATCTATAAATTCTTATTGTAATATTACAATTTATCACAACATTACAAAAATCTAAAATTTGAAGATGTCTTTATAGCAACTTTTAATATTAGTAATGAATATAAATCAAATTCTATCTTAAGAATATCATTTGTACTATGAGTTCTCCATGGTATTTTCACAAATTATGCATTCCTGATGATTATGATTATGATGTAAATATTCATCAGATTACAACATTATTTGTACACGAAGTGGTCTACAAAAGTTAAAGATCAGCCTTATTGTTTCTATCTAATTTTCAAACAAGTATAAAAGCAGGACAGTTGGAATAATGTGCATTGTATATTTATTTAATTTTGTCTAATTTTAACATCAAGCATGATTTACGATTAAATTACTATATCTTTTACAAAAGTAAACTATTGGAAATAATAATATTGATAAATGAATTTTAGTAATGAATGTATCCTTTCTTAGTTATAACGCAATAGTAGCATTAAGTTTGCCATTCTTTCAAAAATTGTTGGACACAGAAACCATTTATGAAACAAGATTTGTTCAAATTCACTTAAAGATCTTGGAAAATATTTGAAGTAGCCATGTATTTTCCAAGGTAAACATCCTTTATATGTTAAGATACATAAAATGAACTCAACAGCCCATTCACATTACATCTTGACTTACTACACCACCTTACATGTCTCCCTATTCTTCAACAGTCCTACATCAGCGAGGTCAAATATTTTCATTTTATAAAATGAAATTCTCACTAGTATCACTAGCATATAGTTGAACATATGGATTCATGAATTCATCTACATATCTACATTCATCTATATATCTACATATCACATATACATCAACATATTTTCATACATAGAAAAGACTACTTCAATGGAATGCATGAAGGACAGTATGATCATTTAGACAGATTCCATCTCAAATCAAAATTACACCTTTTCTACAATTGTGCCTTTTAACTATTGTCCTGTCTTAGGGATGACTTTTTCCCTTTCCAGCAGTAGTTGACTTTTTCCCTTTCCAGCAACAGTTTTTCTAGAATTTTTGATTCAGTTTATGCTTAGCTATTCAGATTTGTAATGTACAATTAGAAACGTAATGATCAATATCTTTATATTCATGTGTGTTTTCATATCCATTAATAAATGACATCCTGAGTTTAAAGATATATTTGTTGAGAATTAGGATATAGATTTTAGAAGTTAGATCACAGATAATGAAAACCACTGTCCACATAATATATTTAGAATGGCACAAATGCTCTTAGTTGTTGAAAGTTTTGGCACTGTCGATATCAACAATAATGTTAGATTGATAGTACCACACATCTTGTCTTCTTCATATCAGTACATGACTTGAATTACTCTAAAAGTAAATCTGGACTAATCTATGAAGAGAAATAATGCCCAATGCAGTCTGATTATGTTAAAATATTCTCTTGTCTAATATCAGAAAGCAACTTGCTGTTGTTGGTTAAAAGAGGAACACACAAGTAGTCTTCTAGCATAAAATCCTTGACTGTGAAAACATCTTCTAAGAATCTAATGGCCATTATTCTTATATGCGTAGTAACAAAATGATCTGAGGCACAGTACTGGTTCTCCTACTTTGGGCAAAAAATATTAGAGAATGCAGAAGTTATAATATGTGATTGATTGAAAAGAATCTCATATGTGAATCTGTGAGCAGTAAATAATCCTAGTCTTCGGATTATATTTTAGAAGACTGATTATACTTTCTAGCTCTATCAGGTTGTGTCAAACCCATTTTCACCCATTTAATTGCCCATTATTTTGAGGAATCAAATGAATATCTTTGAGATATTATCAACAATATATTCATAACTAAAATTGCAAATAGCAAAAATTCATAGCAATTGCTTGTAAATTATAAAAACACAGAATTTTAGTTTTAACTAACTTCTATAAAAATGCAAACTCATTAAAAAAATAAGAGATGGACATACTTTTTAAATTAAATTAATGTTATTAAACATCCATCAATTAATTACATTTATTATCTTTATTATATTTTCTTCTGCATTGCTATAATACGCATGTCAGCATATTATTGATAATGTTTAACAAATAATTTTTATCCCTTCATTCCTGTCAGGAAGGAGGGGAGGGATGACAAAGTCAGCAATTTTATTAAGTGCATGTTAAAAATAATTAAATAAAAAAGAGAGATTAGATCAAGAAATAAGAGAGCATTTTAGAATGAAGTTAATTTGAGCTAATTTAAGGTAAAAATTAGGAAATTAATTAGGATTTAAATTAAGAGAGGACATATACATATATAATTTGAAGATAATTTACATTGAAAATATGATAAAAATTGAAATATTCTGATCCATTTCATTTATAGAAAAATTTCACAAAGCTCCAAGCTAAACCTGTTAATTAACTCAGCTAAGAATATTTCACAGTCATTATGTGGAAAACATTTTTCCACGATTTTCTTTTGGAATGCCAATTAATATCAGAGGAAAATAAAGGCAGTTACAGGTCAATATTTTCTGAAGAATTTTAAAAACATAATGAATAATTATGATGGATTTGCATATATGGTTGGGAGAACATCTAGCATACAAGTAAAATATTTAAATTTAAAAAATTGATAGCATTACATTTAGGGATGACATAATTAAAAAAGTTGTTTTTACAGATTACAAAGAAATTACAAAATTATATATTTAATAATTAAAAACATAAAATGAAGCATGCAAATTTGAAAATAAAGTTTTTTTAAATTTATCTAAAAATTTAAAATAAACTGGATCAAGAAATAAGTACAGCAAATGAAAATAAGTTAAGCTAAAAAATGAAGTCTGGTTTAGTTAGTTTAGGTATATTAACGTCCTGTTTCAAAGCAACACTAAGGCTATTTTGGGACAGACCTTATAATGCTAAAAAAAATCGAAGTAAAAATTTATTTTTATAAATTAACAATTTTAATATAATTTATAATTAATACTCAAGAATAAAGTCATACTTTTTAGAAAATTGTAATTTAAAAAATAATGATTAGATAAATATGTAATTTTTAGGGGAAAAAATACAGCACTTTGAATATAACAACTTAAATTTTTTTATTAGAAGAGGGAAACATTTAAAACTAAATAATTAATTAAAAATAATTTAACACATTTTTTTGTTCCGAATTCAAATTGATTTTGAATTACAAAAGATAAAAGAGAATTGAAGGAAACAGAGAAATATTCAAATTATTGATATGTTTGGTTAAAAAATAGTTTGAAATGGCCAACTTCCAATATCATTATTATTATTTTAACATCAACCAAATATTCAGCTTTGAAGCTATCAACAAAAGATTATTAAAGAAAGTGAACTACTACAAAGAAAATTGTACTATTTTCAAGAAATTATAAAGAAAATCATTGACAATTAAATAACAAATATCAATCATTAAAAAAATGTTAAATTATAATACATACCCAAAATTCTTCCAGATCAACCAAATGATCAATGTTAGTTATTCTTTTTATTTTGTTAGAAGTCATGTCTAATGTCTGCAATTTCACCTATAAATACAAATAAAAAAATATGTGTAAAATAACTGTTAAGGAAGCAATAAAAATAGTTTTTGAAAAAATAATTACATTTCATTTTTTCTAGCTATGTATTTCAACAACACTCTCTATAATTTGTAAAAATATTTTCTTGCCAATATACACGAATGTTCAAAAATTCAGTGACAAAAATAATCTATGTAAGTTCAAGTCATTAAAAAAAATCTAAATCTATAGTGCATATTTAATTTTGGAATTTTGCAATACCTTTAGAACTCCTAAAAAATTAATAGAATGCTAGTAAGACTATGTATATGCTTTAATAAGCCAAAACTCTGTGGAATCAAGTAGGTAACTTTATAAAAAAGAGCACTGAGGTTTCTAATTAATGGCCATTTGGCATATTAACAACATGAGCTCCACAGTTCACCATAAGATTATAAATAAATTAAATTAGTCTTCATTTATAGCAGTTGTTGCATTTTCAGTTCTCATTTTCACATATTTGAAAACATGCAGATTGATTCTTGAACAGAATAGATCCAACATTTGATACAAATCTACAAATTAAATGATAAATCTAAATGTGAAATTTCTTTCACAAGTTGTTTGTGCTTTTCAATTAATTTGACTGGATATAGAAGGGCAAATAAGTAGACTTCCTAAAGATTAATATATGTCAAAAGATCTACAATTTATTAAAGATATACAGCAAATTTCGTGCCCATAACTTGTTGTGTTGTATAATTATTATGTTCACAGACTGACAAACTTCAACAGGCAAGTCTCAAACATGGAGTGTTATCAAAATCTCAAGTTCAAATTTTGCAATAATTATAATGCTCTCTATTTGTCTCTAATATAAGAAAGTAGGAAATTAGAGGAGCGAAGATTTATTATCATCTTGTAAATTAAATAAAACATTAATAAATACACAAGCAACAAATTAAAATCTCTATTTATAAACATTCATTTAATGAATTTTGCTACTTAAAATTTTTTTATACGGATCTTTAACTTCAAATGATATTTACAAGTTACTGCTATCTATGTTTGGTAGAGGTGGATACAGAACAATTTTATTTTTTATTTTTTAGCTTTTGAAATTTGGAAAATGTTGAAAAAGACATAGCACTCACATTCTTGATTGGTGAAAATATTGTAATTGTTGAATATATCACTGAATACTTCTTATTGCAAAGTATTACAAAAAAAAAAAAAAAAAAGATATACAGAGAATAGTGAAGACAATAAAGAAAAGATTATCAAAAAATTCATTCATAAAAAGAAAAGACAACATTTGATACTATATGAAAGAGATTAAAGTTTTTTTAATAAAAATAATACAGTGATGGTTATGTGTTTCATTCCTTACAAAAATGTGAATAATTTTATGAAAAATGTATTCCTTATAATAAATCACTACAAACAAGGATTAGATTTTTTCCCCTTTTAAAAAATGTGTACATTTTATTTTTAATTTTGGTTTTACAACTTAATTTACAAATTTCTGCTTAACAAACATTTTTATAGCAAAGCTTTTAAAAGTAGAAAAATGTGACTTTCTTGAAAGAATTTGATAGTATTATTAACTTCGATAAATTTTATTGGCGATTACTGCATAACCTTTAAAAAAGATGTTCAAGTTTCTTCCAAATTAATTACAACAATAAAGACATTGTTTTCTGTTAGATAATATAACACCAAATCTACAGAATTTTAATAATTATTCACACATAAAATGAATAAATTACCAATTCCATTTGAATGAAACAGTATATATTAAAAATAAGAAGAATCCTTACATTGTTCTCAAGACCTTCAATTTCACCGATTCCATTGTGGCTCAAATACAGATGCTCAAGTTTTAAACAATTTTGCAAGCCTTCAACCTTTGTAATTCTATTGCTCTAAAATAAAATTTAAATATCAATTAAAGCTTATAAAAATCATCAAAATTTTAATAACAGAATAAAACCCTTACATGTAATACAATTCATTTTTTCATGAAAAAGTCTCAATACAATAAAGATTTTTCTTAAATATCTATTCCAATAATGCATGTCAATTTTTGAAACCTAGGAAAATACCCTTAGGCTATTATTAGCATGATAGTATTTATAGATTGGCACATCATGCAGAAATTGCATAATATAATATGAATTATGTAAAAATCACACAAAATGAACTCAAAGAAAAACCATTGGATGCAGCACAATCAAATTTCTAAGATAAGTGGTGCTCAATAAGAAAAATATTTTCAAAATTTTTATTAAAATTCATCAAAATATTTACATTTTTTCCCCAATAATTTCAGAATATATTATTGCACAAAAACTAATTTATAGCAATTAAAAAATTTAAAAAAATATTTTACAACAATACTAATTTTATTCCCATAAAACTTTCTCTTGAATTTAAGAATTTCTTCAAAATTTTTCTAAATATATATTATAGCAGTACTTTTTACAGCTTTAGTAACTAAATTTACACACATATGCATTGTAGGGAAATTAAACATTTTTTAAAGCCCATTATTGCTACTATATTAGTTTAGAATATATTTTTCAAATATAAAAGGTAAGACAGACAAATCAAGTCTAAACATTAGCATAGTAAGACGTTTTCAAGCAATAAACTTGAGCCTCCATTAATCTTTTTCCCTTTATACGTCTCAGAATCTGCATATATGTATCACTGAAATGCCTTCTTTCTAAATTTTATTCCAAACAATTGTTTCCAAAGGCTAATTTTTTGCATCAATTAGCTTCTCTTCCTACTTTTATCATTACAGAATAAAAGGCACCCATTTGAATACAAAAGATCTGCAGTTGTGATTGATACTTTTTTCTATTTACCAGGAAAATGAATTAAAGGCAATATCTGTTTTAGTTATATAAATGTATATCCAGTTTATTGGATTTTTTTTTAAAAAAAAAGAAGAGATTAGGAAACAGAAAAAAAAAAGTCTTTATATTAAGCTTCACACATAAATATCTTGCAAAAAATGTAAAAATATCCTGTAAAAAATGATGCAGCATATTTTATACAATATATTAAGAAATTCATGCTAGAAATTAATACAATTACCTTTTTTTAAAAATCAAAAAATTCTCTTCAATCCAAATATCAGGCCAGATTTTTTTAATCACATTCAATTGTTTTTTTTTTCTGCATTAGTTATGCAAGTTGATATTTCATGAATTCCTTACAGATAAATTAAACAAATTTTTAACTCACTCTAATAAAAAATGCCTTATTTGAATATGGAAAAAAATCCCAACAATCAACAAAACAATTACAGCATTTAGATCACTTTTAATGCAATTTAAAATTTGGACACAGCAAAGCAAAATAATACATGTACATTCTTTATTTCCAAAAACAACCAAGTTTTATTGTTGTTTTTTAAAGAAAATTTTTAAATACTCCTTTTCTTTGCAATTAAAATCTGGAAAATAATCCACATTATACTAAAAGTCAACCATTTATTATTACACAATTTTAGAAATATTGCTTTTCTAATTTTGTTTTCCTCTGTATTAAAAAAAAAAATCAACATAACTGCAAAATTTTTTCAAAGAAAATATGAAAAATTATTCAATTTCATAAAGAACAAAGTATTTAATGAATTAGAAAAATGTCGTCACAATGGTATTTTTAAAAACTAAAAAATAATGAATCACAAATTTTACAAAACTGCAAAAGAAAGGGGGGAAAAAAATCAGAAGTTACCTGTAAGCTCAGCAATTCTAAATTTTCTAATGCTTCTAGATTCTGAATTTTAGAAATTTTATTCTTTCCCAAAAATAAATTTGTCAAATTCTTTAATCCTTCTAAATTTTCAATCACCTGCAATAAAGAATAAAAATTACTCATATCTGTATTTAGGAAATTAAGAAAAAAAACTTTAAAATGATAAAAATTGAATTTTTATTCTAATCAGGGTATATATCAAATGATACTTCACTAGCATGATGATTTAAATTTCTATAATTTGAAAGTTAACTTACCCTTATTCTGTTGGACCCAAGTTCTAACATTTCCAGATTCTCCAAATGTCCCAAATTTTCAATTTTGGTGATTTTATTATTAATCAGGAAAAGTTTCCTCAGGTTTAATAAACTATCTAAGTTTTCAATTTTTGTGATGCGATTGAATGAAATGTCAAGAATTCTAAAATGGAGAAATTAAACATTGATTGAATAAAACAAAATATACTTTCAAAATTTTCAGATATTGGACGATATGAATAAAATAAAATGTGTTAGTCTTGTAAAATGTACTCTAAATAAACATTTCATTAACTAAATTACACATAATTAGCTAAATAATTAAAAATAAAATAATACAATGTACACATGATTTATAAGTAAAAACACTTATCTTTGAAACTAAGTGCCATGAATAGAATTTTCCTTGCATTTCCAAAGATAAAATATTATTTGGATTTCAGAGATTAGATGAAACAGATTAAATATAAAGAAGATTCATTTACTCAATTTAAATATTAATTCTTCAGATCTTTTAAAATAATAAGTAGCTAGAAAGATTGAAAAAAAAAAGTCATTTTAAAATTGCAAAGAATTATAAAAAAAACATCACATAAAAAATCATTACATTAAATATTGTTTCCTTTTGTAATTTGAAATTTTTAAAAAATGAAAACAAAATTATAATATACAAAACATTGCATTGTTAAATGAAAAATAAATGCATACAAAAAAAAATCAGCAGCTTTTCCACTAGAAAGATGGGATGAAATATCAGTTTTCTTTCATTCCACTAGCTAAGAGTGTGCTAATTTTATAAGTATAGCAAGACTGCCAAAATTACCTATTTTGTTGTATACGAATGCATTTTTTAATCTAATAAAAAAGTGCCTTTTCTTTCAAGTATTAAAATATTCTAAAATACTTGCTCTACAAAGGATTGGTAAAAAGATAATGCTTCTAAATACAAATATTTATCTTTGTTAATACAGAGTCACTGACGATTCAAAATTTGTTACACAATATTTTTCTCAGGTCCTTCCCCTTAAATTTTTTAATTTCACAGCAATGTAATGTACATCAAATAGATCTTCTCAAATTTCAAAACGAGTGTCAATAATGTACGAGTGAAAAATTACAGCTGATTTTCAATAGTCAGGTTATGTAATCACAAAAGTAAATGATATATATTTATGAAAGGTTAATTCTTTTTTAAATTTGAACTTATAAAAATATATTATATCTCTGTTTATTTTTAAGTATAACAGAAAATTTGTCAAATTAAGTAACGACAAAATCTAATTTGATATATTAAATTTTCTGATAAAAACAACAACTGAATAATATCCATTTCAGTATTAGGGATTGTGCAATATAAATTTCTTTGCACCCTCTTTTATATAAAGTACATAAGGATACAGTAATGTAATTGAAAAAAAATCGAACTTCAAAGTATTGATGAATCTTCTTACCTTAAAGCTCTCCAAATAAATAAATAAAAATATTAGTAATAATCAAAAGGAAGCACATTTAATAAGACTATTTTTTTAAAATAGATATGATTAATTAATGCCAATTTTAGTATTAATGGATAAAATATATCACAGCTAAATGAAAGAAAATGTGATTTACTAACTCTAAATTCACTAAAGCATCCAGATTTTCAATTTTAGTAATCTGATTATCGTAGAGTTCCAGCTCTCTCAAGGTAGTAAGCATATGAAGATTTTCAATCTTTTTTATTAAATTATTCCTTAGACACATTGTCTAGAAAGAAAAGAAAAGAGAAAGTTGTCAGCAAGTAAGGTATATAACTATATACTTAAGGACAATGTAATAGTATGAATTTTACCTCAACAGATGTCAGGCTGTCAAAATGCTCAATTTTTCGTATTCTGCAATGTGTAAGGTCAATATCCTAAAATTAAACATTTCTTTCAATACAAATTTTTGGCTTTAAATAAAAACTATTTGAGCATATAAAAGAGCAAAGCAATTTAAAAGGAAATTTATAACAGCAAATTTAACAAATTATTAAATATTTTTTCAATTACTTAATTTATATCAAAAAAGGTTTAAAAATGAATTAATATGAAACAACTATAAATGAATTTCTAATAGATAAAATACTGGTATTTCATTTCTTTGCTTTTAAAGAAGGATTTGAAGAACATAATCCGTTTGCAGACAGTGTTCACTATTTGAATTAATCATCCAATACTACAACATTTTATGGAAAGCTAATCAATCTATCATGACACAAAAAAGAATTTAAAAAAAATTTAAATTCTTATAGTATTAATTCGTATGCAATGACAATTATATATAAATTCTCAGTCTTTATTTCAACATTTTCTATGGGCAGGAGATGCTAAATTATCTACCCAATGTAAGTCATGAATTTTTCAATATATGAACATGTGTTAATTATTCAAATGTAAAATCTTCTGAAGAATGAATTTATTTATAACCTGAATGCAGACAATTGATATAAATTAAATGAATATACAAATACATTCAAGCCCCAATTAAACAAATTCATTAATACCCAAAATTTTATATATTAAATTGGGGGTTATTCATTGGTAGTCGGGGTCCAAATCAAAACATCTGCAGAAAATATTGCACCATTTACATCCTGCTGTATTAGATATGTTTTATGTTATTTTATAAATCATATAAAACATCAGAAAAAATAATAGTTTTAATTATAGTTTCATTATCAATTTCTACATCAGATTCGGTATTTACTAGTTCCAATAAACAACAATTGCATAGACTGCACAAATAGACAGTCTATCATCACATGTCATATAATTGTTAAAATCAATCCCAGGAGTGACTTCTGAAGAGTCAAATGGAAAGATGAATTCTTTATCATTTTTTTCATGGGAATCCCACTTCCTGAAAGTTCTTTTAATTGTATTCTTAGAAATTTGGTCCCAAGAATGTTTCACAAAATATAGAACATCTGAAACATTGACTTTACATCTTTTCTCTACATTTTAGCAATGATACTATAATTTTTCTCATAAGCAACTTCTTGTCATTAATTTTTATAGAATGAATGATACCAAGATCTAGTAACTAGAGCACACTTGTGTAATTAGCAGGAAAAAACATCACTTTGGTATTTTTAAATTCAAATCAGTGGCTGTGTGGGACATTAACCGATAAATGACGGAATTTTTATCTTTTGTACCTTAATCGACTTATCTAAAGATGGCAAAAGTCTGCATATAGGAAAGAAGTCATCCAAGATTTTTACTTTACAAGATTTTTACTTACCAAGATTTTTACTAATCTTACTAACATTTTGTTAGTAAGATTTTCTTTGTTTTTAAAACATTGTGGCTTTACTAGCCTTCCTATCACAAATAGGTTTCAACTTGTCAGTTCCATCAGTGTTAACCACAAGAAAATCCTTTATCCTCATTTTCCATTTTAACCCTGCCAAAGCATTTTTTACTTCTATGGTAAAGCATTTGATCAGATTAGAAATCATAAAATAATCCTGTTTTATTTGTATTACAATGTTAGATAGTAAATTTCCTGCAATAAGGCGGAACAATTTTTTTTCTCCGGTCTTTTATTACATCTTCATTTACATCCAACTTTTCTCCACACATTTTTTTAGATTATGTGACTAGTTTTATTATTATTATTAAAGCAGTAGATTGAAACATTGGATACAGAAAAGTCTTTCCCTTTATGCTTTTTAGCAAGTTGAAGAGCTTTTTCATTGATCAAAGGCAAATTAATGGCTATTTTCTTGGCATGAAATATGTTAAACCCTTCCATTAAATCAAATTCAGAAACAGAAAGAGGAGTGGCTTTCATGTATTCTTATTTTGATAACTTTTTATCACAGTCAACAGGTACTTTTAGGATTTTTTTCTCATTGTTTAACAATTGTATCTAATGCCAATAAAGAAATTTCTAAGCAATGCAATTAAACTTGTCAAATCTGCATAAAATATTCAGCATAAAAAAAACACGTTTTTGTTTCCGACAATTTACCAGGCTTCAGAATGTTCTACAAAACCAAATGTATGTACAATACACCTAACTTTTTTGCATTATCGAGTGGGGAAAGATAAGATAGAAAATTCCTATCCTATAAACATGAAACTCATGCGACACACTTATCTGCAAGGACATACTCATGTCTACCAGATAAAATGAATACTGGAGTCATTTAAAAAGCAATCCAATATTTTTCTACCCCAAACAAATGAAAAAAAAAAAAAACAGCTATTGAAATAATTTGTTAATTTGGTTTTAAAATTCGCTAAACGGGGGGGGGGGGGCCTTCATTCATTTCAAGGAAAAAGATAAATTATTTGTTAAATCACCAAAATCAGAAAATAGAGTTCAGTAAATAGGGGTCTGAATGTATACGTCAGTTTCTAAACTGTAGCATTCCATATTAGCATAACTTAATAATCCTTTAAACTCTATATCTTAAAATATATGAAAAATATTCAGTGGCATAACAGTGAAGCTGACATCATGGTGTATATTTTTTTCCCCTTTTATCTTTATATTCAGCTATAAAAACATGGTTTTAATGCATCAATATTTTGTCTTTGAAATGAATTTTAAAGTTGGCTCTAAAACAATAATATTTCACTTGTTCTCTAACCTCTATATCACCAAAATTATTCAACATTTTATCAATAAGTTAAGAAAAAATTGCAGTTTATTTTAAATTTAGAGTTTAATGTATAATGACAATTAAGTTCCCTTCAAAAAACTTAAAATCTTTTTACTGTATTATTCAAAAGAAAATTTTAAATTTAAAACTGTTTTTTACTTAAAAATTTAATTTATGATTATATATTTTTTAAAATTCTGTTATAAAGAGATTTTAAACCAATTCATGATTTAAGGAATAACGCTAAATAAATAGTTAAAAAAAACATATTCATACTGATTTTATTAGTATTGGAGAGATCCAAATGAGAAGTTACACTTACTATTTCATCATTATCAATCACAAGAGGTACTTCTTCACCATCATCCATCTTTTCTTCTTCTGAGAAAGAAATGGATAGCAAATATTTCTTCAAAAGTTAATATAAAAAGGTACATGTACAATACAAAAAACAAAAAATTAATTTTGCTCATTGAATTCAGATCTACAAAAACTACAAAAATTTAGAGATAAAAACAAGGTTTGAAAAAAATTATTTACTAAATTTATGCAGATTGTAACATAAAATTCATGTTACTTCGAATTTTTTAAAAAATTAATCAGGTACAAAATGTATATGAATAAAGTATAAAGAAGTTTTCTATAACTTTTTAATTATTATTTTCCCTTTGATCAGTACTAAAGTATAATTAATATATAGTTTTTGCAATTAAGGTACACTTCAAAAAGTTAAGATATTTTAACTGTATTACCCAAAAGAATATATAAATTTAAACTGCTTTTTACTTAAAAATTCATTTTCTAATTCTCTCTATATATTTTTTTAATTCTGTTATAAAGAGTATCTAAACTAATGCATGATTTCAGGAATAACACTAAATACATAGTTAAAAATATAAATTTATCTTCATAGGAAAAAAAGGTATTTATAGAAGGGAAAACTTTACCTTCTTCACTTTCATCTGTGTTGATTTCATGATCTTCTCCAGACATTTTCTATGAAATAATAATAACAGTCAATTTTATTTATAGCATTAAAAAGATTGTGTCATTTTCCAAGAAATGTAGAAAACAGTCAGATGTATAACAAAATTTGCGATTCGGAATATCAATCATAAATTAAAACTCACCTGTGTGTCTTTCTGTACAAATTAAATCATAAGATATATATAAAAAATATTAATATTAAATATAGTGCTGATTTGTTAAAAAAATTTATGATTTTTTTAAATATATTAATTTAATATCAATATTTAAAAAAGAATTCAGTAAAAATTTTAATTTTTTTATCATTGAACAAAACAACAAATCTATTAAAAATTGAGTAAAAGCTTTCCATAACAGTGAAAATTTATTAAAGGGAAATAGAGAATAGTTATAGAAGTCTAGAAGTAGTAATCAAAGTATTACTAAGATTTCTTTCTGGAAGTTGCCACTGACATTTCAAGGTCACCTCTAAAATATAACAGACACATTTGAAACTTTTAATGTAGTCACAGTAAAATATAGTTTATCTAAAAAATAAGTATATTCAATAAAGCCTTCACCCCCCCCCATGTCAACAACAGTTACAAATACAAATATTGGTGTGAATTTCACTTGTATGCATATAAAATATCATTATGCATCCAAATTATGGAGAAAAAAAAATTCTTCCGACACTTGTATACGATTATCTTTAACAAGCATTTCAGCTATTCTTGAGCTTATTAAAAAATTCTGTTTTCACCCTTTTTTAAGCACTTTTATTTATCTTGACTTGTCTCATGTTTTTAAAGATGGAATTTTAAAATTACATTTTTCTTCTTAATCACATCTTGATGAGCTAGTTTAGACATTATGTAAAATTTATTTTTTTTTCAATGCTAATGCATTGATTTTAATATATTCAGAAAATTATTAATCAATTATTTAATTGTTATTATTAATTCATTCAAATAAATTTGATTCACCAAGAGTCAGACCACCAAGTAAAAATAAACTAGAAAGTAAAAAATAATTACATAAAAAAATTTATCTTTTAAAATAAACAAATGTATGCTATTAAAAAATACTAGCTTTAATTCAATTAATTAATATATTTTGTTAATTTTAAATTCATTAATGAATGAACTTAATTTTTAAAAAAAAATATACTGTCAAGAATTTCGAACAGAAAATTTTGTAACCATGTACAAGCATAACAAATCATGAATTCATAAATCCATATTCTGTATTATTCACTCATTCATCAGAAATAAGACAAAACATGAGATTTATAAACACTAGTATGTAAGAAATTTTTATAAATTTTTGAAAAAAGTTTAGAAAAATTATTGTTTAAAATTTCTTTTTTATAAATTTTCTCCAATTCTTATCGCTATTTCATACAATTTTCTTAGAGTCAAACATCAGTATGCCTTATAAATTATTATTGAGTTAGTGGCCTCTAATTCATCTCTTCCATATCTATTATTATTTACATTTTCATTTTATTAAATAATCAGTAAGTTTTAAATTTTGTTCTGTTTCAATAGCTTTTTAATGTGATTTCATTTTTTTAAAAAAATTATCCTGTGAAAAAAATATTTATTAACATAAGCTAAAATTATTTTTTTTTAATTTTAAATTCTAAAAATATTTATTACCAATGAAAATTATAAAAAAAATATATTTCTACTATAATCTATTATTAGTTTATAAATATGAAATATATTGTTGAAATAAAAATGTACTGTTTATCATCCTTATAATCTGTGTTAATATTATATCTACTTAATGAAAAATGGCTGCATATAATTCCAAGTCCAATTTATATACAGTAGGTTTAGTGTATGTAAAAAGCAGAAGTATACTTAAGATAAAATGAAGATCATCATATAAATTTCAGAAAGAACTGAATAACAGCCAGTAAAAATTTGCAATGTGATAGTTAATAAAAATTATTAAGAGGAGGAGTTTTATTTAATATAATATTATGATACTGAAACAAAATCGATATAATAAGACAACACTTTGACAGTTTGAAAATATAAAAGATGACACGAGAAAAGATATTTAACAATTATCCGTTTTTAATTTAGTTTCAATGATTAGTTATTTCACTTTTTTTACACATTTTTCTTCCAAGCCTTGCTACACCAATATTATATTAAAAGAATATATCCCTTCATGCTATGCGATAATTAGGGTTTTTTTTTTTAAATTTGTTACATGCTTCATACTTTAGTAGACTGTTATTTTGTGGCTTTTAATAGGAAATGTTCCACAAAAGAAAATTCCTAATATAAAGAGAATTTTTTAGATTCCAATAATTAGTAGAAGTAATATTTAAATTAAAAATGTTTTTTTTTTTTTTAATTTACTATTCCTCAATTCCATTTTTACTTTTCGATGCTGTAATTAGAAGGTATTCGTACCATAATCACACCCTTATTTATAATATAATAGATTTTTTTCTCACTTACTCAATTATAAATAAGAATTTTCAATTGTACTTAATACCATATATTAATAAAAATTCAAATACTTAAAAAGGAAAGTTTTTAAAAACTTACAAACTTCCTTTGCTGGTATTTATACTTTACGCTGTCTGTTGTCAATTTATATTTGATAGCAATTACGCAATAAAAACAATCGATTATTTCCTCTTTTTTTTTTTTAAATATCATTTACTGAACACATTTATTTGATTATTTATAAAATTTATTTCAACAGAAATAGAAAGAAATATTAAATAAATCTGAACCAGGTAAAATAATAAGAAATAAAAATGAAAAAGCACAAAATAATTTGAAAATATTAAACAAAACTACTGCACAAATTATTCTTTGTGGGTAATGGAAAAGAGTTTCGCTTGTTTTCATTTATTCTATAAAAAATTATTTTTTTAATTATTAAATTATGCAACCTCTTTCAAGAAGAGCAAATTATTTTCGTTTCTTTTTTGTTTTGCTTTTGTTTCCCGTGTCTCATTTCGACCTCTTTAAATTTTGCCCTTCAGCTGGTGCATTTGCTCTTCTGACGTGCAGGAAGTAGGTTGCTTATCGAGGGGAGTGATTTCTTAGTTTGACAGCTAAATTTCGTAAGAAAATTTTTAGTCATTGTTTGTCATTTTTCGAATGGTTTCATACGTATCTTATATCCGCAGTATTTATTCCAATTTATTCTTAATTATTGAAAGTAGTATATAAGTAAATATTTTGTGTTTGTAGAATTGACATTGCATGACCTTGCCGGTGAGTTAGTGCACGTGAGGATATGCATGAAAATTCATTAAGTTTTAAAAATTTAATTGCTAGAAAGAGAAAAGTTTTACTTAAAGTAATTGCTTAGTCAATAAACCTGTAAATTTTGAAGTTTGATTATTTGTAAGTTAACTTTTTGCTAATTAAGTATTAGGTGCGGTTTTCGTGGTTTCATTTTTGTTTTCCGGTTACGAATGACAGAATTGGTGCTCTTTTAATTCATGCTTATATGCTGAGATTTTCGATTATCAATTATTTGCTAAATATCAAGGAATTACTTTGTTTTATCTTCAGAAAAAAATTTCAAAATCTTTGCAACTACAATGGGAAAAAAAATTGGAGAAAATCCCAAGAATAAATTATTCGTAATGAAAAACGCATAGTTACTTCTGTATGATCTTCATTTATGAACTGCTTTTAGCGGGTGGTGTAATTTCGGGAATTTTCATATACTAATTTCTATGTAAACTTGATCCACATTGTTTTTCCAAAATCAATTGTTGTGGATTAAGAAATATGCAAATGCTAAGCGTCGGGCTGTTGTGGTGGAGTAGGTTTTTAAGACATTTTTTTTTATAAAAGAGTTTAAAATGATTTGACTTATTGATGGGTTAATGTTTTAAAATGGTGTAAGATTATTTCAGTCACTAGTTGGGCACATATTAAAATTAAATCAAGTAAAAAAGCCAATGTTTGGATCATGTATAATGAGTTGGAATATATCTTTGTAAATAAGTGTTTTTCCCCTCTTTTGAATATGTATAATTCTTTTAAACCTTTGTAATTCTAGCATCTTCACTGAGGCAGTATTTCTGAAAAAAAAAAATTCTTAAGACAAATTAGTACGGAACTTATTTTTCTACTTGACTTTAAAAAATATTTTAGACTTGCATCTGTTTTCTGAAGATTTAGAATTTAATACAGATGCATATAAATGGAATTTGGTGCAATATTTTCACACTGAATATCCTTATAATTTTTAAAGGCTTAAAATAATAAGTTTGAAATCTTGTAAGTGTTAGTATGATTAATGAAACTAGCACTGGATTATTTAAAATTCAGAAATTAAAAATAGAAATAGTTTATTTTTAGAAATTAGCAACAATTAGAAATATAATAAAGATGTACGAAATAAATATTCTAGAGACTAATATTTTTTTAACTGAATTTTGGCATAAAAATACATGTTTGCTTTTCTCTCTAAAAAATTCAGTTAATAGAATGGTTGAAATTGTATCAATTTAAGCTACAAGAAGTAGAATACAAAAAAATAAAGGTACAATTTGATTACTTTTTTTTTTCATCCATAAATTGACAAAGACGACTTTTCTTCTACTTGTCAAATCATTAAATGGTTTTGTCATTTGACAAATATTTAATCTTTCTAAACTTATTTTTAATCATGACTAGAAGAAAGATTAAACTTTATTTTTAGTTTAGGTTTTTGGAAACATTTTCTAACGTATAATGAAAAATGCTATGTTAAAGATTGGATCCTAAAGCAAAAGTTTAATGTCGTAAAGAGTCTTTTAAAAGGCAATATAAAAAATGCTAAAAAAATTTAAATACATGAAAGTCGGATTTCATGAAACATCATGGGGTTATCAAGTTGGTTCTAGTAAACTTGTATGCAGTGAAAAAATATTGAAATCGAGGGATTGAAAGAAAGTATAAGTAAAATTAGTATATAAAGGAGGGATTTACTTTAAAATATTAAAGAAAGTTTTACAAAAATAATCGCTGACATTAGTTGCAAATGTTCAAGGTTATAAGAGACATGATCTTGAATACAAAATTAAATGTCCTGGTGGTTGTCCAAAAGAGAGAAATACAGAAACTGGATCTTGACTGATACTAATATAATCTTATCTGACTAGGCTGAAAGGATATGATTAAGAGAGCTTGAAGAAATTCAAATTAATACAGAATTTTAGTTGAAGGTGAAAAAAAAAGTTTTGGCAGATATTAAATTACTTCACTTTTTATTTCTGGAATAGCTATGTAGCCGAATTTGAAATTCAGTTGCATGCATATGTAATATACACGCATACTTTATTATAATGTGTAGTATTCACAATTTAGTAAAATCTTACATTGTCAAAATAAAGAAAATATATTTAACTTGAAGTTTTTAAAAATAGTTTTTTTAATAATGTAGCTCTTGTGGAGATGGATGTCTTTTCATATATTTTAGTTTTTCTTTTTTTGAAATACAGTATTTTGTAGAATTTCAAAAATCAATGGGATAATTTTCCTTGCATATGTTATAGTTTTTAGAAAAACAGTTAGAAAAAAATATATTTGAAAAATGAATTCTTAGATTTATAACAGCCTACTAGTTTGCAATCTGTTGGATTTTAATAATGTATAGACAAGCTTAATATAATCTTTATATTGTATATTAAAAGTTTAAAAAAAATTCATTGTTATTTTTTAACTTTATGTATCTTTGTACATTAATTTAAAACTTCTTTTCTTAGGTTTAACCATGCCAATTCAAAAGATTCATGCCAGACAGATTTTTGACAGCCGTGGTAATCCCACTGTTGAAGTAGATGTTGTCACAGAAAAAGGTAATATTTACAAAAATAAATTTTAATGAAATAAAATGAAGTCAAATTGCAAATTTTTTAAAATTTAAAAAATCGAGTATTCTGCAGTTTCAAAATATTTTCTGCTATCCCATTAACCACACATCCGTTCTTGAACAATTAGCTGCATTACGAATTATCAAGGAAAACATCAGATCAGAAAAAGAATTGCGTAATGTGCAAGGAATTCTATTGCAGATGATTTCTTAAAATAATTCAGACAATTTCTAAAACGCATGACGACAGTTAAGTATTGCAAAATAATAAATATTTACTGTTTGTATTCACATTAAAAATAAGTGTTTTATTAGCAATAAAAAAACTTTTAATTATAATACAAAATTAAATTAAAATCTTAATTGATTTTATTTTCATTTAACATTTTTCATAAAATAGTTGTAGTTGTTGTATAACTCGACCATTATGAAAATTAGGAAACAAAAAAAGCATTAGGGTTGCTATAAGATGGGTTCGTTAGGTTCTTATATTGGCGACAAATCGGGGGCATACTAAACTACACTTCAACTGTTCTGTGTAATACACAGAGCTAAGAATCAGTTTAAGAAATGCTCTGAGGTATCTGACATTTAAATTCTGCTGTTTTTATATTTGTTTTACTGATTCTTTTTGTTTCAGGATTATTCCGTGCTGGTGTTCCTAGTGGAGCATCTACTGGAATCTATGAAGCTTTAGAACTTAGAGATGGAGATAAAAACAGCTACCATGGCAAAAGTGTTTTAAAGGCAGTAGCAAATGTCAACAACATTATTGCACCAGAACTGATTAAGAAAGTTAGTAATTTTACTGAAATGTATTTCATGATTACTTCAATTACATTTTCAAACTATTGAATTAAATGATTTTTCATAAACTACAATAAATCATAAATGAAATTTGTTAAAAATTCAACTTCATATAAAACAAATCTTTAAACTTATTGTATAGCAGAAAAAGTAATCTATCTGAATTCTTTAATTTTCTGAAATTTTCTATATAAGAAATAAAGAATCTACATAAATTTTATAATTGTATTTTTTGTATATTGAATAATTATATATATATTGGATTGTTTCAAAAATGCATATAGAAATAATTAATTTTTAATTCTATTATTTCCAGTTATGTACAAATCTTGTGTATTGACATGAAATTTATCAAATATTTAATCATTTTTAGGAACTTCTGAATTTTGCCTTGCATTTAAAAAAAAATATATCTTTATTTAATAACTGCCTTATTAATAAATGAGTTTTAGTGAATAAATATATTCAAAGTATAAAATTTCTTTAGAATATCTGCCCAACTAAGCAAGTAGAAATTGATGAAATTATGTTGGCTCTTGATGGTACTGAAAATAAAGGTATGTACTTTAAAAAAAAAAAAAAAAGTTATCTAATCATTCATAAAAATGTATTTAATTTTTTTTTTTTTGAATATTCAGTATGTTATACTAAATTTTGTTAATTTACAAATGGTTTTTATATCCAAGTTACTTCTGCTAATTCTTTATATATATATTCAGTATGTAGCTTTTGGTACTTTTTGGTTATGCAGGTGCAGTTGAAAAATTGTCAAATAATTTAGACATGTGCAAAATTTTTTTGTAGTTAGATTTGTATAAATGTTGGTGCAAGCCTTGGTGACATTTTTTGGCATAGGTGGTAAAGTAGCACAGTTTATTATGTTGTAACAGTTTATGGTGAAAATATGTCTTAATTTTAAGAAATAAATGATTTTGTGTAAAATTTCAGGATTAATTTTGTATTTGGTCTGACCTTCATTTGTCATATCCTTAGTTTTGTTGTTTAAAATGAAAGCACATATCTTGTTTGTAAAATTTTTATTTTAAACCAATATTTTTTTTTTATTCCTTGTATGACTCAAATAATCAACTATACTGTGCTTGTTTATAAAAGACATTAGTAATTATACCAGTTTTTTTATTATAACTATTCCTTTTGATGGAGTTAATATATTAGCATCTAACTTGGGAGGAGATAACTTCTATATTCCAAATATATTTAAGGCTAAAATATTGAAATTTATGATAAATTCTTATGTTTGATTTTTCTGTGGATATTCATTTGGTCTAAAGCTGAATTAAATCGAACATTTTTAATTTAAACCTTGTTATATATATTACATAATGTAATATAAAATATTTAAAACTTATCTTTAGTGGTTGGCTTTCAAAACTTTATTTACATATTGTCACTTGCTCATGCAATTCAGCGACTAACCTATATTTAAAGCTGAAATCTATTTAAAGGATTTATAGTTCAGAATGTCTTCTATTTCAAGTCTTCACCTGATTTTAAAATTCTATGCATTTTTCTAAAAGTCATCATGCTGACAAAAGTACATAAAATTAAAAAATGCTCAAATATCTATATTTTCTCTAGGCAACTTATAAATGTTTGATTTTTTTTTTTTTTTTTTTTTTTGCTGGCTATATGGTACTTGTTCACTTTGTACCTAAATTACTTAATTTCCTAAATGTCGTCTCATTGACAGTGACAGATTTGGATTTCAAGGTTATCTACATTTACCGACATCGAGACGGCATATAAATGAGATTTACCTCTTTTATGTAATATAAATGAGATTTACCTCTACCTTTTCTATAAAAGTTCTTAATAGGTAGAGGAAAGGAAAGCTTTATCAAAGTATAAAGTTATCCCTTAGTGTCTTAGTTAAAGATTCTAGGTATAGATTGATCTGAATGATATTTAAAATCATATGACATTCTTCAATCTCTTATATTTTGAATTAAGTTTCCATCAATTTTATTTTTTGTCATTTGATAAATTTTGTGTAGAATCCTGGAAAAATGATTTTTTAGTTGATTATTAAAATATTGGGGTAGATAATTATACTTCAGCAGTTAAGCTCATTTCTTGTATGTTATGATCTTGTATTTTTAATAAATATCTACATAGAACTTAAAAGGAATGTATATTAATTTTTCTAGCTAAACTTGGAGCAAATGCCATTTTAGGAGTTTCTATTGCTGTAGCCAAAGCTGGAGCAGAACATAAGGTAATATTTAGATTCCAAGATTTGAGACTATTGCTTATTTTTGCTTTAAATACTAGAATTATAATTATTTTTTAAATGTTTTATAATAAATTTCTGTAAATTTGATTCTTTATTTTAGAATATTTCCACATGTCAGTCTTAGATTTTGATTTGTCTGAAATTTTCTCTGGAATTGCAAAACTATTTTCATTATGAAACTTTATTTAAAACATTATTTTATTTGAACTAAAAAAATATTTAAAAGAATAATGATAATAATCAGTCTTGGAATAGACATTCTAAATTGTTGACATATGCAGGACATTTCTTTTGCACATGAAGTTCATTCTACAAGTCTCGCAAACTCAATTAATGAAATACTTCTAATCAAAATCTTGTCAGTCCTTTTTATTTTTATATAAAAGATGATTTTAAAATTTTAAAGAACTGATATCAATTCTGTTTAGTTATATTTAAAATTCAAATCTTGTAATACAATACAATTGAATCATTCTTAGGTGAAACTTGTAATTTATGCAGTGCTCAATAATTTAAGTTCTCTTCTAAAAACATCTCAATTTGAGCAACTGGGCTATAACAAAATCACTAAATGTGTTCTTTTCAATTTTTTACTGTGTATTGTAAATATTAATATTTCTAACGCATGTTTGAATTACTTTAGGGAGTGCCTCTGTACAGGCATTTAGCAGATCTTGCAGGTGTTAAAGACATCATTCTACCTGTCCCTGCTTTCAATGTAATCAATGGTGGTAGCCATGCTGGTAACAAACTAGCCATGCAAGAATTCATGATTTTGCCAACAGGGGCCTCTACCTTTACTGAAGCCATGAAAATGGGTTCTGAAGTGTACCATCATCTAAAGAATGTTATCAAGAAGAAGTAAGCTAATTCAGTATCTTTTACTTTTGTTTGTTTTCCAAATATATTACAAATTTAATAGATGTTAGTTTTGAATTATTTGTAAAATTTAGTATAGGCTTTTTCTGTAGAAGTTTTAAGAGTTTGTAATTCTTAAATTTGAAACGAAGGAGAATAATTTATTCATACTAACATGTAGATTGAATTTAAAAACTCTTATTAATTTAAAGGGGCTTTAAATGTAAAATCTTTCTACATTGATGAAATAAGTAACATAAGAATGAAGCTGTATTTTGTTAAGATATCCACATAACCTTTCTTTCTGAATGAATTTCTAAATGCCTATTGAATCCTTTATTTGCATTCTGCTTTCGATTCTCCTAAAAGCAACTATTTAAATTTCATGATCATGTAGATAATTTGATTAAATTCAGTTTTTAATGTATTCATAATGATATTTGGCAACCTTTTGAGTTTATCTTGGTATTTTGTAATATTGCAGATGTGCAATGATGTTGCACCATCTGTCGGTGTTCTCTGTCCATGCATTGGTTCAGAGATTTATTAGAGCAAACATATAAAAAAAAGTGGCCAGTGCAGAATTCATCTCCACTTATTTTGACTAATTTGTAGTAATTTTGAAGTTTATTAATGAAATTGTTTGTCAGCTTTTTTTTTCTCTTCCAGATTTTTGTGTTTAACTGTTAAATTACAGATGTAAACAGTAAAAAAATAATTGTCATAAATAATTATAATAAATGGAAAAGAAAATAGAATGAATATTCAATTATATATTTGAAAATTCCTTTCTTGTCTTTGCACTTCTGGTTAATTGAAGTTTCTGTTTTCAGCTGACATTGATATAATGCTAATTTTTTTTCTAGTTATCGTAGAAATAAAATAAAGCTATAAATTATTATAAATATTGGCTGAAATCAGATTTTCAACGTAAGCAAATACTTTAGTTGTAAAAATTACTCTCATGTTTCTTGAATTCAAATTATTTTCCTATCTATTGTTATTTTGCAATTCTTTAATTTTCATTCTGTATCCTATCTATGAATTTGAATACTAATGAAATTATAGATGAATTGAAATCATGAAATCTATAAACTATCCAAGGAATAATCCCTTTGTCTTCAGGTTATTCCGAAATGCTTACATAGAAAATAAACATTTGAACAATGCTATAAGCTTCAGCAATTTTGACTGAGTTTTTTCCTTGAAGGAGCTAAAATTTATTAAATATGCTGGTTTCCATGAGTCCATACCTGTGCTAAACCAACTGATGACCCAGTTATTTGTGCAAACCTTGGAAAACTTCATACAGTGATTTTGCTGTAAGTGATAAATGCAATTTCTAATCAAGACTCGACATAGAAGGCTTCTTGTCGTTAATTCAGATTTTGGTATCGGCAACCGCTTAGCCTTGCTTCTTGCTGGAAGAATAAAGAAGTACTCAAGAGACTGAAAGTATCTTCTTTCTCTTAAAAGCGCTTTACTTTTTATCTCATCTTAACAAATCATGTCCATCTTTATTGGAAGTACAATTCCACTGTCAATCCACTCTCATCCATTGTGATGAAGGAAGAAGCCTTTAAAAAAATTAATGGAGATGATTATGGTTCTCTCACTGGTGATGAATAACATTTTGCTATGTACACCATAATGATTATCTTCAACCCTATAATTCTGTCACGGAATGTCTACTCCAAATAGTACGCTGTATTGTTATTCTAGGTTATTAGTCTTTAGGTCTTACAATTACTTCAAATCGATTTGAAGTGCTGAATTCTGGAATTTAAATAACTAAAAGCAACATCTAAAAGGAATAGGGAAATGAAAGTTTCAAGATTAACTATTTTCTATATTTATGTGAGCACAGTATCACTTTCAAAATAGTTTCCTTGCAATTTAATTCAGCACCTCTAATATTCTTAATACTTCTAAAGTTCTCTTCTCAAAGTATTTTAAGATTCTGTGATTTGCATTCGTCATTCAGTGATGCACTTCAAGAGCTGAAGAATATGTATCATTCAAAACACCTTGTATTTGTTTTGGTAGCATTGCTATAAATTTATTGCATCATATGCAGTATCTGTGGCTAATTTGTCAAGATTCACACTATTTCATTTATTTGGATTTTATCCCAAATTGGATCAACAGGTAATCTTTCCCAAAATGGCTTTTATACAAATCAATATGATCTGAATGAACCTAAACTAAACTTTAAAAATTGTGTCTATTATAGAGAATTGGTAATTGTTTTAATATTAATATTGCTTCCTTATTTCTAGGTTTGGTTTGGCTGCTACTGGTGTTGGTGATGAAGGTGGTTTCGCCCCTGACATTCAGGAGAACAAAGAAGGTTTGGAACTTATCAAAGAAGCTATTGCAGCTGCTGGCTATACTGGCAAAATTGAAATTGGCATGGATGTTGCTGCATCTGAATTCCACAAGGATGGCAAATATGATTTGGATTTCAAAAATCCTAACACTGACCCATCCAAGTTCCTGACACCTGACGAACTGGGTCAACTCTACCTTAACTGGATCAAAGAATACCCTATTGTTTCTATTGAAGATCCTTTTGATCAAGATGATTGGGCAGCATGGTCAAAATATTGTTCTCAGGTCACTAACCAGGTTGTAGGGTAAGTAATTGCAGAATAATACTGAATAGCATACCTTTTGAATTTCTTGTGTATTATACAGCTGCCAAATATTTATCACTTGATCTGGTCTTATTCTTATTAAACTTCTGATCTATATCATATGACAAAATATTTCAACATTCAAAAGTATTTTAAATACTGTAATGCCTTCTTGAACAATTGTGCTTTTTCTTGTAATTAAAGTATTTTTTAAAATCTTGTGTAAATTTAATAATTATTTTAAGAAGTTTAAAATTTTGATAAATGTTTTTAATATTTGATAATGTTTTTCTTATTTTTATTTAATGATTTCTCTATAGAAAAAGCTTTCAATGGTATTTTTTAGAATTTTGTTCTTTTTCTAACAAAAATATTTTCCAGTGATGACTTAACTGTCACCAACCCCAAGAGGATTCAAATGGCTGTAGAAAAGAAGGCTTGCAACTGCTTATTGCTGAAAGTAAACCAAATTGGTAGTGTCACTGAGGCTATTAAAGCGTAAGAAAATTGATTATTCTTGGAATCTATAGTTTTAAAATATAAATTCACAATATTTGTTTTTTAAATATGAAAAGTTTGAAAATATATTTTAATGGATAAGAACGTTAGGTATACTAACTTTCATTTAATGTTCCTTCGAAATGCATTTCTGTAGATGTTGAAACTTTTAACAAAATTTGCAATTTGTTGAATACATCAAAACGATTTTTTCTGAAGTTGCTACAGCACTAAAGAAATCAAGAATAGCCCAAAGAAATCTTTTATTTTTTTAAAAAAAATATTTGGTATGCTTAAAGCTTAGTAAAATTTGAATCGCTTTTAGTACAAGAATACTTTTAATTTCTTTTTTAATGTTAATAACTGGTTACATTCCTCTAAAGATATTGCTTTTAGAAGTCAAATGATAAATGAATTGGGTAGAATAAATGCATTTATTTTTAATGTATTTTAAGTTAAGCTTATATTAATGGAAACAATTTTTTACTCTAAAAACCAAGTCGTTGATTGTTTCAAAATGGTTAAAATTCTGTATAGTGAACTTTTACTTGTTTATTGTATGTAGCTAGAATATTTTCATTTTGTAGCAAGTGGAAAATATGGTTATTAACATTCTATCAACTGTGACTTGTCTGTTATTCTGACAATTGTTTAATTTTTCAGGCACAATCTCGCCAAAGCTAATGGTTGGGGCACTATGGTGTCTCACAGGAGTGGAGAGACTGAGGATGCTTTCATTGCCGATCTTGTCGTTGGTTTAAGCACAGGACAGATCAAGACAGGTGCACCTTGCCGCTCTGAGCGTCTTGCCAAATATAATCAAATACTGCGCATTGAGGAAGAGTTGGGTGACAAAGCAAAATATGCTGGCAAAAACTTCCGCCATCCTCTCTAAACTGTTGACCTCATTTTTCCATTCCTGTTTGAATGTTTGCTTGTTACAGCTTTATGTCTAAATCCCCCCAGTGATACTATGTTCTTGTTGATGTCTCCCCCTTTTTTTATGTGAAATGTTCTATAGGGTGTTAGCTCTAGTCCAAAATTATATCCTCTCTATGCCTACTTCATGGGTTGTGTCTCAAATTGTCTATTCCAGAAAATAAAAGGTTGTTACAGTTACAGTGTATGCTTGTTTTCTTTATTTCTTTTCAGTTTGTCAATAGGATATTTTATGAATTACAAAGGATATATCATGATTAGTGCCATAGGGGGAAAAGACAGACATCAAGGGCATCAAATTTAAGGAGTGTCATGAATACAAAATATTAGGACATTTATGTCCCATTTTAAAGCCGAATGTGTTTAAGAGGGGGAGGGGCACAATGCCTCAATGTATGTGGCTTATAGTTTGGTAATTTTTACTTACAATAAAGCTCAATGTGTATGTGCCACAAAATAAAATTTAATCTGCAGGAAAATTTCAGTGATCATTAATACTGGCGAACCGACTGTCGCCAAAGACTGCTTGTTTGAAATAAGTATTAAACATAGGTGATTAAATATAAATTGTCTGTGGCTTCATGTGAAGCCAGTTTTTGTTTTTGAAGAAATTTAATGGCATTTTCTGTCGCATTTCGAGAGTTGATTTGAATTTTACAAGATATAGAAAGCGAAATAAAATTCTGTGCAAAATTCTACAATATGCTAATTCTCCCCTTTTTCCTTCTCAAGTTGACTTGAATGGGAATCTCAGCATTATATACATTGTCAGTTACCTGATGATGACTTTCTTTTTTAATTTGAATTGCTATATCATACTACAGTTTGGATATTAACAATTTCATTGTTTATGGTTTAAAACCAAATTGATATATTTCAAATAATTATATTAATAAAATTAGGTAAGGTATTGCCGTAATATAATACAAAGCGAAAATTAATTTAGCAGTTCTGGTATATGTATGATTGAACATAAAATTTATCTGCGTTACATCTCTCCAATTATGTAATGCAAAATTTTATGCATTGCCTTATCCGACTACAATTCAGAACTATTCGGTCTGTTCCAAAAGACCTGTCTTGTTATTTCAAAATGGAACATTTATCTTGCGGTTAAAAAGGGGAAAAAGTGCTCATAAAGGATATGATCGCTTCTTAGTTTTTAGAATCCCTATGGTATTGATTCAGTTTGTAAATGTGATATTATACGAATTCATGCTCAAGTTCGCCTTACTCCTCTGATAAGTCTTCAATTACTGGGGTTGGAAAGTTAATTAGTAATTACCCTCCCAAAAGCGCCACAATTATTCTATAATTTATATTCGGTTTGGTTGGCCTATTTATCCATGCAACGGATATTCTAACTTTCCATAAATTCATTGATCAGACCAGCTTTATATGGATAAGCGTTGTGAACAATAAAAAAATATATAAAGTCAGTGAATAATGCATAAGTATATCGTACGATTTCTTCACGCCGAATACAATTTGATCCACGTATCCGGACACTTTTGGATTTATGAATTTTTCTGAAAGTCCAGATGCAGGAATGCGGTTTTTCTGCAGTTTCCCGCCTTTCTTGGATCTCATCTTTTCCCCACTTTTTTAACAAAAAAAAAAAAAAAAAAAAAAAAAATTATTTTTAAAAAAAAAAAAAAAAAAAAAACAAAATTTATGGTTTTGTTTTTTTATTTTATTCCACCTCAAAGTGAAATTTGAACGTAGTGAAGAAATGCCCCCCCCCCCAAAAAAAAAAGTATTGAAGGCATATATTGTTTGTTCATGAATATTGCAGAAAATGCCCTTGAATAATTTGCTGTCGCAAACTGTGTCGACAATTGAACCTGGTTGTCGGAAGCATTGTCTTTCTTGGACATTATTGAAAGATCCTTTTGATCTGCTGATTAATGACATTAGTGTTGTAGAAAGACGTGCTTATGACTTGGAGGTCACAAGTATACTGCTGCCAGTTTACGGCAATCACAGCAGATGGAGCTGGTGAATGAAAGCTGAAAATTCTAGACGATTTTCACTAGTGTCGAAGAAAGGCATATATGCCATGCTCACCTGCTTTCATAGGCCTAAAATTGAGTTGCGCTGTAGTATCAGGTTGTCATTTGTGAAACAAATAAACTAATTGTGGAGTCGTTTGATGCCATTCAGACTGCGGAGTGCGAGTTTATGTATCAAAAAAAATCTGCAGTTGAATTACATAAAAAAAGATTATCTTAAAGATAAACTGGACAGAAATTTTTGTAAAAACATGAATTCAGCAGCAAGGAATTACAGAGAGGAGGTGCTTAGAAAAAAGGAAAGAAAAAAATATTTGTTACAGATAATCAAGAAAAGAAAACATTTGGCAAAGCTGCCAAATTGTAGAGAAATATTCATCAGGAAAGGAAAAAAAAAAAAAGAAATCCCAGGTCACCAAAACTTCTACCAATCCGGAACCTTATACACAAAATGAAGCTATTTGCTGTACTGATGTGACAGATGCTCAAAAACAAACTATGAAACACCAAGCGAGTCATACAATTGAAAGACTTGTAAATAACAAAAAGTCAGTAATATTTTCGAGGTATTGCAGCAAAGGTCCGTTGCACATTTACTAAAATATGCTAGTGAAGTATATTTACACTGAAATACTGGCTTTTCCCTCTATTTGTTGTCCTATATACTTATTTATCTTTGAGAAAATAATATACTACTGATTTCTTATAATAGTTTTTATAAATATAACTAGCTAATATACAGCACCTAACTTTTATAAATATAAAAGCTAATTGGACTACAGTTTTGATAGTTTTTTGTGCATTAATTTTAGTTTCATACTTTTTCAAATTCAAAATGATATTCTTTAAACTTGAATCTTCGAATAATACTACTGAATTCTGTACAAGGTTAGAAATTTGCTAAATACATCTTTATACTTATAAGTGAAATACGTAATATAAATTGCAGTAAATTGGGCACCATAAATAACACAAAAATTAGGTTTTTCATTATAAACCACTTTTGGCGACCAGCTACTTCACTAAGGATATCAATTATATTTAATTTCGATTAAGTTGCTTGAATATAACTTCATGTCCATGATTCCGCAAAATCATCAAAGTCGCACCATTTTAGTAGCTTTACATACGTTCTCTCTATTGTGTGCATACATGTTCCTAATAAAGTCAAGTCTAATGGCATTATAGCTAAAAAACGTAAATGTCTGATTCATCTATCTTCTAAATTTCCCAGTTTTGTAACTAGTTTCTATTCATTTTGTAATTTATATAAATTTTAAACAGAATCCTTTTCTTTTTAGCATTTGACAATGGAAGAAAATAACTATATGGTATTTGATGAAACATTGAAGACAATTTGAATTTCAGGAACAATGTAATTTACTGTAGAAAATTAGAAAAATAAGAATATTTAAAAAAATTGCCAAAATTTAAAAAAAAATGCACGATTATATTAAATTGGTATCATTAAAAAGATAATTTTTTAAATTTTGAAATTGTATAAAAATTATCATATTTTGCAATAATATTTTCGGAAGTTATTGCAGAAAAATTTCAGAATTTTACCTAATTTTTAATTAATTAAAGTTCTGATTATTATTTAAAAAAATCCCTCCCAGGTGCACATTGCCTTCCAAGGAATATACGCCAAATTCGAAAGCTATAGATCAAACGGTACGGCCTGCAGAACGCCAACATACACACATTCATCTTTATTAGTAGTATAAAAAATTAGGCAAATCCAAATGAAAGGCATTTGGATATGGTGATTATTAATATGTAGTTGGGTCATCTT
>JAPMOR010065320.1:200869-281841 GCA_026543865.1 Argiope aurantia
TCTGATCATTAATCAGAGCCTTAGCTTCTTTCATAGATATTCCAGTTACATTCATCTACCAAGAATATAACAGTAAGATATAAACAAGAGAACTGTCATATCTACACTATTTCACGCAGGTTGTTAAGATGCCAGAAACAGAATACTATTAGAGAATGGATTGAGATCTCACCATTTAAAAAAGTTCTAGAATTAAAAGGGTTACTTTTTATATAAGACATAAATGCTCTCAGATCAAAAGCAGTCATAGGTTTTGTTTTCATTGTCTTTCAAACGGTAATTCCAATCATCATAGAACATTTTTAAATGCTTCAATAAAACATAGTAAGTTTATTAGGAAGACAATTTTAAAACACCACTATAAATTTAAACAGTAACACTTAATTTTTACAGATAGTAAAATTAAAAAGATTTGATTTCATTAAACATTTCAGTTTCAATTCAATAGCAATATGTGTACATATATATATGCTGCATCTATGAATTTTTTCGAATTTCTTGGAGGTTTATAACAAAATAACAGACCAAGTCCTTACACACACATTCTAAATCTTGTTAAATATAAATATAATCAACTATACACTTCTATTCAATGACGCTGTTCTCAGATAAATAGCAGTCATAGATTTTATTTTCATGGGTTTTCAAACGGTAATTCCAGTCATCATAAAACAGCTTTATTTACACAAGAACAAGAGTTCCTTACAATAATTCTAGATAATCCAAGATACAGTTATAAGAGTTATCTTTGATTTAAACAACAAACAATTTCAATGAATATACTTCAAATATGTATCTGAATTTCCAAGAACTAAAAATGAAGATAATTAAAACAATTTCAAAGATTAATCAGAGCCTTAGTTTCTTTCATAGGTATTCCAGTTCCATTCCTCCACCAAGAGTATAACAGTAAGATGTAAACAAGAGAACCTTGCCACATCTGTACTATTTCCACCAGGTTGTTGCAAGTCTGCAACTAGAAGCCAGGACTATAGAACACTCAGAGAATGGATTGGGAGCTCATCATTTTAAACAAACCACTATGATGGCTAAAAGCAAGTTAAAAATATTCTCAGATTAAAATAATCAGTTTCAGATAGTAATTCCAAATAATCATAAAACTTTTTTTAAATACCAAGTACATCCCAAGAACACTAAAGCTCATAAAAACCGCAATTAAAAAAATGCTTTTCTCATAAAACAATTATAAAGTTCATTTTATCTTTATAAACTCTTGATTAATCAGTGTAGCTTTTCTTGTTATCCTAGATATCAAACGGTAATTCCATCCATAAGGGAACATTTATTCACAAAATTTTTGAATAATATACTCAAAATAAATCAATTTGAAATGTAATTTTAGCATATTTATCCGAATCTCCAATAAACATCAATCAAGATGATTCAGAATACCCTTAAAGATTAATCAGCCTTAGTTTCTTTCATAGATATTCCAGTTCCATTCATCTACCAAGAGTACAACAGTAAGATATAAAACAAGAGAACCCTGTCATACCTATACTATTTCCTCCAGGTTGTTACAAGTCTGTAACTAGATGCCAGGAACATAAAACACTCTCAGAGAATGGATTGAGATCGTCATTTTAAAGAAGTTCTAGAATTATAAAGGTTACTTTTTATATAAGACAAATGTTCTCAGATCAAAAGCAGCTATAAGTTTTGTTTTCATGGATTTTCAAACGGTAATTCCAGTCA
The DNA here is from genome assembly GCA_026543865.1 of Argiope aurantia. Taxonomy (NCBI): domain Eukaryota; kingdom Metazoa; phylum Arthropoda; class Arachnida; order Araneae; family Araneidae; genus Argiope; species Argiope aurantia. Next base: position 202,586 of record JAPMOR010065320.1, read on the forward strand.
TCACAGAACTTTAAAGAGCTGAAGGATTAAACACCTTTTACAAACTAGCATGATGCTACAAACTAAATAAAATTTGAATGCAAACCATAAGAATATATATCAATGGATTAATTGGAACTTTAGCTTAATACTGAAAGGATTTTAAACAATTCATTCAGATAAAAGCCTTGTATATCTACAAAACTTCCACAAGATTACAAATTATCAGGAAAATAGGAAACCCTCAAATAACAGATTTAGAGTTTATCATAAGGTCGTGATTCTATTAAGATTTGAAATTATTTCCAGTTGCAGAATTTAGAATAAACTTCCCAAAATTTAACAGCTATCTCAATCTTAACCATAATCTTAAGTAATCAAATGCACAACTTTCTGAAGCAGTATAATCCATTAACACGTATAAAATTTATACACTACATTAAAAATTAACATTGTAATCTATATATTAAAAAATTACTTCCACTGAAGGGAGAGGATAACAAAGTACTAAATGGTCAAGACAAAAACAATGAAATATATCCTTAAATGTAAACTCCACAAATATTGAATTATCTACGAGTTTAAATCTTCATTTAATCATGTTTTTCATCAAAACATAATAAAAAACAAAGCACTTTCACAGGACAAATAATTAAGATTCCAATATATACAATTTTATATATCAATCCTATGAAGTCAATGATTCAAACAAGTTATTTTTTTAAATATGGTAAATTACCTTGTAGAATTTTAAAACAGAAAGTTTCACTTTCTTTTTCTTATGCTTATTTTTCTTGGGTGTGGTATAATTCTTCTTCTTACGCTTCTTAGCACCACCTCTGAGGCGAAGTACCAAGTGCAAAGTAGATTCTTTCTGGATATTATAGTCAGATAAAGTGCGCCCCTCTTCCAGTTGCTTACCAGCAAAAATCAATCTTTGTTGGTCAGGTGGAATACCTGAAAAGAAAGTTACATAAAATTTATATAAAGTGAAAAATCCTAACAGTGAATTATTAGAATTTCTTAAACATAGGATTTGTTATAAAAAATTACACCTTAGATGACATCACATTCACAACAAAAACTCAACTTCACTATCTTATTAAGGACACAATGTCAGTAAATAAAAAATAAAATATTTCATCATATTAAGTATCATGAAAAACAAAAATTACCTTCTTTATCTTGAATTTTTTGCTTCACATTTTCAATAGTATCACTTGCTTCAACCTGTAAATATTAAATATTACTTTCATTTTTTAAGAATAAAAAAATTATACTACAATACATAGAAGTTATGTAAAGACAGGTGTAAATAAAGATAAAAAAGGAGTACATTAAATTCGAAAAGGAACCTTTGCTATAAAATACTTAATGAATTAAGTTCATGGATATGACACAGATTACAAAAGACCTGAACATTTGCAAGGAGTAAATAAGACTAGTTTAAACATTATAAATATTTAGATAAGTACAAATTAAAAAATATGGGGAGAAAAACTTACCTCTAGGGTAATAGTTTTACCCGTCAAAGTTTTAACAAAGATCTGCATGTTTTCTATGGGAAAAAAAAAATAAAATTATTACAATTATCTTTGCATAAGAATTATTTATCTTCAGCTATCTTAAACATTGAAAGTTATTAATATAAAATAACACTGAATAAAACTAAACTCTAATAAAAGATTAACATGATTGCATGAAAAACGCCATTTTTATACCGTTTATACGATCTCCTTAGAATTAGTTTAGCTATGAAATTTTGAAAATGGTCAAATATTACAAATGCATAACAATTTGGCCACATTCGATTTGACAGGGAAATTTGCCTTTATTGTAATTAGTAGAAGCGCAATAGAACCACGTGTACGCTTCAAAAACTTAAGTTAGGACTAACTAACCACGCTATATATACATAAAAAGAACTAAAATTTCAAAAAAAAAGGGCTACTAATAGTGCAAACTGATATTTCTATAAAAGAAAAATTTCTACTAATAATAACGATTGTCTTTAATTTTAACTCATTTAGGCTTACCTATTGCAAAGTTACTGAAACATTTTATTTATACACAATAATGATGAGAGACGGGATAAAATGATAACAAATAACATTATTTGTAAATTAATACTTAAAATTACCTTTTAATCGAAACTCCTTATAAGAAATTTATTAATCTAGAAGCAATTTAAGCCACGTATTTCACGAACGAACAACATGGACGCACATCCCTCACCGACAAGAACAGCACTATGCTAAGCTAGACAGATGCCAACGGTAATTAAAAATATGATTAAATGTCGAAACATAGATTGGCACTCTTTCTCTTTTTAAATCATTTTAGCTTATTTAGTTATAAGTAATTATCATATAATTTACAAATAAAAAAATTTATTTCTATTTTATTTCTTTTAAAAATAAAGGTTAAAAAAGTTAAAAGCATTTACGTCGCTCTAGAACATCAAACACGGATAGATTAATTCAAATAAGACATTAGATGCAGTCATTACAAAGAAAATATTTAGAAATAATTTCAATTTAAGCGAGATTTGATAAGCTCTGTCGGTTTATTAATTAAAAGAGTATGGACCATTGAGTTCTCCATCACCAAAAATTAAAAGGAAGAGATTGTTATATCTATTTTCAGAAAAGAGTCTTATAAAATTATTTTTTTTTGCTATAACGGAAGAATTTTTACTGATTTCTTTGTCATTTCATTTTCATTTCTAAAATTTCTTTCTTTACGGTACTGAAAGGCTCGAGTTCAGGAAGCAGAAAGCTTATTTTTGTACTACAACCGTCTTCGAAAAAAAATCGTTAGTTTTTATTATTAGTTTTATTGTCTGAACTTCAATAGCACAGACGGGTTATTATAACCTATATTTATTTATGCTCTATTACATTTTCTTAATTTATAATCTGCATGATTTTCCATTCTGATGTATATTTTACCATATCAGTACACATGTTCTTCGCACAGATATGATGCGAAAGACTCTTTTGCTTACTACTCGATGACTGTCAATGGCGTAGCAAATTGTATTTATTACTAAATATCTGGAAGACGTATGATGTCTGCCAAAACAAATAAACGAAGAGAAGAAACCAGTTGTGCGCCTTTTAATAAGACTTGGATGTTGGGTAAGTTACTTGACAGAATCTCCAAAGTTATTTTTATGCCAAAATAAAATCTATATATTTGCTAATAACGGTTCCTAAATGAGTTCAGTGTTTGTTTTGATATTGCATTGAAACTGAATGAGTGATTGTGTTTTAAGAATTACTCATTTCCGTGAAAATATTGTTTAACAACTTGTGGTTTCAAGTAATCATCATGCAATTAAAATTAATTATTAGGAAATCAGGTTTGTTAAAGATAAATAAATTAAAATGTTCGTTACATTGTTTGTAGAATTTCTATATTCGCATTTTGACACGTTTCAGTAGCTTTATTATTTTGATCTTTCTTTTAAACTTCGGGAAAATTAAACAGTTAAGACAAAATATTATTTTAATACGAAATTATGTTTGATATAATGTGAAAAAGCTTTTTGTTAAATAAATATTAATTAAAAGTATTTATTTAAATTAATTATTACTAAACTAAAGTTATTTGTGTAAAAAAATAAATTTAAAATGTTAGTTTTTATCAGTTTCCTGGAACAATTCTTGTTTTTTATCTTAATTATATTGTATTTTAAGACTTTTCAGAAAATTTTGATGACTGGTCCATCTTTCAATAGAATTTATTAGAATACTACAGTAGTATGATTTTGAATCAAATGTGATATAAATAAAGATATCTAATTACATCCCTGTATAATTTTGAAATTGCCGGATGCCTCGAATGTTATGGAAATATAAATATATTTGTAGATGAATTGTCATTTTTTTACCGCTTAAAAACTTAGAGCTGTAATTTTTTAAAAGAGTAATTAGAATTGTATATTGGAATATGGTAAATTTGATGATATTTTATCTATTTACATATATATTGTTGGTAATAGTTGCTATTGAAAAGATTATAAATTTAAGGCTTATATAGCAGTAGTCTTTGCAAAGTATAGCCTATATAAACTTCATTCTAAAATGTTCTCTTGTTTCCTGGTCCTATTCCACCTTTTATTTATTTAATTAATGCAATGGAAGCTCTGTAAAATTGCTAACATTGACAAATTCCCACATTCAGAGTGAAGGGATAAAAAAATTATCAAGCTGAGACATTCTTTTAAAAGATCCCAATAATTCCCTTGCCTGAATCGACAAGTGTAAAGAAATCCTTATCAGAATCTCACAGTAATAAACCTGGGGAAAATATTTTTCCCTCTCCTTTAGCTTTTCCTCATTTTCACTCTTGTCATTCTGTGTTGATGTGCTCGTCGCTTATGCTTGTACACAAATCATGCCTCCCGGGATGGAATAAAACAAAGTTAAAAATTCAAAGTGTCTTCTCTGTCTTCGGCATTGACTCTGCTTCAAAATTATGCTTATATGTATATATATGTATGTGTAAAACATATTTGAGCAGTTGTATGGCTGAATGGAAGAAACATTTGGAATTTTTAACTTTGATTAATTCCGTCCTAGGAGGCATAATTTATGTACAAGCATAAGTGGTAGGAAATACGTCAGTCTACATTGCTACACAAGAGCTGAAGATATATAAAAAAAAAAGATCTAAATTTTCCCTTCAATGGCTTTTGCAATGAGATTTTGATAGGGATTTCTTTGCACTTCTAGATTTAGGATAGAGAAATGTAGGTATCTTCAAAAAAAATTGCAAACAGTAAGGATTTTTATCCTGTAACGCGTAAGTATGAGAAAATGCATAAGTAAACATTTTTATAGAGTGCATGTTGAAAGTAATTAAATAAAAAGTGGAATTGGATCAAGAAATGCGAGAACATTCTAGAATGAATTTAATATGGCTTAAATTAAGATGAAAATTAGGAAATTAATTAAAACTTAAATTAGATTAAGAGATATCATCACATATATTTCCTTTCCGATTTTTGTAAAAAAGTAGTGTTTTTTTTTTTTAATCTAAATAAGATTTAAGGAATAAGTAAGAGCTTCTTATAAAAAATATATGTGATAAATTTACTATGTCTTCTATTTTAAAATAAATTCTTTTTGCTACTGTTTAATTCTCATATCATTCAAAATAGGTTAACAAGTCATCAGTAGCATTTCTTATCAATATATAATGCAATATCAACAAACTTTTTGAAGAATAAATATTTCCAAAGAATTTAACTAGTTAAAAAAAATATTTTTAAACATTATTTAAAATTATGTAAGACATTTATCATTATTAATGGTCTTAACTTTAAAATTTCTAAAACAAATTATTTAAGATCTTTTAACTTATTATTGACTAAATATGTAAATGAAACATTTTTGTTAAAGTCATGCAGTTCGATTTTGTTGATCAAATAAATTAACACAATTTGTTAGACATTAACAGTTTTTTTCATTAAATAGCAAGCAGTTTTGCTTTTCTTAAGTCATTAATGCTCAGTGCAACATCATAATGATTTCCCATACTCATTTTTTGTTGTGAAAAGCGACTCCAGAATTTTTGTATTCTTGCTGAATCAAGCTCCCCCCCCCCTTCCCTACAGCTAATCATGCTAAAAATACTTTCATTCTCTGCTTTGCTGTGAGCGAAGATTCAAAAAATTATTATTTTCAGTGTATTTTGTATTTTTCTGTATAACTATGGAATTTCCTTAGCTGTTGGAGAGTATGAATTCTTAAAACAAACCTTCTTTAAATTAAATATTTCACTTATGAGGTACATAAAACTTTTCCTCATACCTCTCAAAATATTATGACTGGGGATTTCATTGTCAAGGGATAAAACTTTCTTCCCTCTTAAGATTCTTCGAAAGTTCTTTATATTTGATTTTTATAAAAGTCCCAAGATTTTCTCATTTAAAATTTCCAAAGTTGTAATAGTGCTTTTCTTTTTTTCTTTTCACTTCAAATATCTTTCATTATTAATATTCTAATAACAGCCAGTCTTCACCTAATTAAAATATTTTCTGAATTGAATCTTTTGTTCATTCCTAATAGTATTTCAAGTTAACAATAAATTGATTTTTAGATTTCACTGACTATCATATTTTTAAAGATATTTATTCTAATCAGCAGGATCCATCATCATTACTTATAAGTATTTTGCCGGAATACTCATACAAGCAAATTCTTAATTTCCTTCTTTTCTATCCTTTACATAATCTTACGTAAAAATGCATTGCATATCATTATTTAATTAACATAAAATGAAAATTTTCATTCTGTATTGGAAAACTAATTATAAAACTAGATATTAATACCCTGGAATTAATTCTTGTTTCATTTTTTGGAATCATTTGCATTTATGACTACAAAATATTATTTTTTTAAGAGATGGAAAAAATTGATTATTAGAGCTTATTTTCATTGATACATATATATAACCTACAATAGCTATGTAATTTCTGTATTTGTTATAGAAATTAGGTGAAGGCTTTGGAATTGAGGAGTGAATAACTATACCGAATTATTAGCAAAAAACTGTGTCGAAAAGACCATTTACTCAAATCTTCATTCGCAACAATTCTGATAATGAAAGTATTTTCAACATGGTTAAAAAGAGAGGAAAAAAAAAAAAGACTCTTATTGTAGTATGAATGCAGAAACACAGAAGTCGCTGCTCATAATAAAAATGCATATAGGACTTGGTTATAATGTTTAAACTTTAAAAAAAGCTAAAGAGATTGCTAATCAGTGAAACAAAGTTGTAAATGTCTTACAAATTGGATTAATTTGATCCACAAAATTGTGTTGTATGATTTTTAAAAAAAACATTATTTCACTTATATATTTATTTAATAATAAATTTCTATTAAATAATTTCGAATGTTTGAAAATATTTGTTTAAAAATAAAATTAAATATTGGTTTTCAAAAGTTAATTTTTTTTAGAAATATCTATTCAATAATTAGTTGATATGACATTATATTTAGTGTATCAATTATAAGTGCTGATGGCTACTGGTAACTAGTATTAAAGAATATGTAAATTCACAAAGTATGCAAGAGAATTCAATATTAAAAAAGGTCAAAATTATACTATTGTTAATTAGGGTGATATACCTATTATTGCTTTCAATACAAACATTTGTAAGATTAAATCTAATTTTGTAATATGACTAGCATTATATATAGATTTATAATTATCTCTAAGTTTGAATTCATTGTTATGTAACATATTTACTAAAAATTCTGTATAGTTAATAAAATTACTGTGTTGACTTTATGAGAAAATAAACATATATATGCAAAATATTTATTGCTAATAACAAAATAAAATGTATGTTTGTTATTAAAGCTTTTGGATGCAGAATATTTTATCTGGAGTTACCAAGTTTGGTGGAATATACTTTGGAAAAAGAAAATGTGGTTCCTACCTTCAAAAAAAAACATAACAATTTTTTAAAATAATAAATAAAAATGCAATAATTTTTTAAAAATATTATTGTACAAAATTAATTTTTCAGCCATCTTAAAGTGCTAGAAATTAATTTTTCAATGGTGCCAATTTAATTTAAAAAAAAATGTAATTTGAATAATTTTTAAAAACCTTTTGAGTCATAAATTAATATAATGCTTTTCATCTTTGTTTTGAAATTCAAACAATTTTCATTGTTTATTAAAAATTATTAGTTTTTTTTTCTTCTTTTTTCTATTGTTAAATTTATTTATCAATGCATTTTTATTTAACTCACCTGCTATTGAATGTGATTGTTGGTACGCCATTTCAGTTTTGGTACCAGTTGCATGAAAGGAATAGGAAATTAAAACTGATACTGACAACATACATTTTAATTTTCAATGATATGTGCATTTAAGTTCATTAAGGATGTTTAAATTTCACAAAGATCAGAACAGATCATGTTTCTTAAATTAACATGCTTTAAAAGTTGAAAATAATTTGGTTTAAACTACATTCTTAAGGAGATGAATATTAAACAGTGCATAAAATATTCCATTGAAATTAAACATAGTTACTATTCTTAACACATAATCTAGTTGATAAAAACTGTTATTAACTGATAAAATTACAAACTTTAAAAAACAAACAAATCTACAGTCTCTCTGTGTATATATATATATATATATATATATAAAGTATAAAAATCAAGTTAAAAGGAAAAACAAATAAACCAAATAAAAAAATATAAAAAAAGAATCCGGATTCTTTTTTTATTTGGTTTATTTGTTTTTCCTTTTAACTTGATTTTTATACTTTTGTATCAGTTCATCTGTGTTTTAGAAGTAGCTGCATTTGCGCTATCTAAATACTATGAAGTTTTTACCTGTTCCATTTTTGGTTTTAGTTTGAATGGGAAATAATTTTTGTTGCGATTTCGAAACTGTTTCGCTTTCGTTTTCATTTTAGTTTCGTTTTCAAACTATTTCTTACTTTAGATTGGTTACTTATATATATATATATATATACGCTTAAAGACTTACTTTCTAATGAAGATAGATGATTTAGAATATATTCTTATAAGACATTATAATATTCTGTATTCTTTTATCATATGCAACTTTATTTTATTTATTAAATGGAGGATATCAGTTGTACCATATAATTTTTTAAACTACAAAAAGTTAATTTATTTCTGTAAGTTGTTGATAAAATTTAGAGATATAAAATTTAGAAAAAGGCAAAGTGGCAACTTGAAGGTAAATGAACAAAAAGTATCTATACTATTTTCATCCACTGAGAATGGGAAGATTAAAGCTAAAATATTTCTATATATGAAATTTTTGCTAAGAATTTCTTCGTATTTTATAATGGTGGTTAGTAAAATTTGCAGGAAACCTATTCAATAATTTTAATTCCTACAGTGTACAAACTTAATGAATTCTCACTTTTATTTATATTGATTAAAATGGGAATTTATGTAATTTTTTTTATTTGGTTATAGCTAGTATTTATATTATTCTAGGATTGGGAAACTTGCAAACAATCCCAGCTAATTTACCTCTACAGTATTCACCGCCTCCATCATTAGTCAGTCCATTACCAAGTCCTATTCTTAAATGCTCAGTATCTTGCAGTCCTTCACCAGCATCTGGAAGTGGCAGCAGTACTGGAGGTACAAGTCCTGGAAGCACATCTGATCCTAACTGGCAGTCGAATCACGCCAGTGTCAGAGAACGTAATGCTGCTATGTTTAACAACGAATTGATGAGTGATGTGCACTTTTTAGTGGGTCCAAAAGGAAGTGCTCAAAAAATTCCAGCACATAAATATGTGTTGGCAACTGGAAGTTCTGTTTTCTATGCCATGTTTTATGGTGGTTTAGCAGAGAATGATGCTGAGATAGAAATTCCTGATGTGGAACCTGCTGCCTTTTTGACACTTTTAAGGTAACTTTTAAAATATTAATAAATTCTATAGATTGAGTAATTCTCGAAAAAATTATCATCTGTTTCATTTTTTTCGCTTTCCAGAAATATATGTATTTTTTAAAATTAAGATAAATCTAATATATCTATGCTCCACTGTCCGAAATATATTTATGGAAATACACAATACATGATATGAAATGCTATTTTTTAAATATCGTTAAAGTTCTTTAGTTGCCACTACATACCAGATGTTTCAAATGCCTCCTCAACCAAAAATTACTGGATTGAGGTCTGAAGATAAGAGAAAGTACAGATTACAGAAGTGCCAGCTAATATTTTCCATTGAGATTTGGGTTGAAATATAATATAACAATTAAAAAAATCCTATAGACAGTATAATTTTTATTTATTTATTTTCTATGTTCTGATCATATTAAAAGTAACACATGAATTATTCTTATACTTTTATTAGGATCACATGCTTTGACAATTTTTGCAAGGATACTGTGAATGTATCAGAACTGTATCAAACAATAAATGGCAACTGAAAGCAAAAATTAATTTTTTATTCTTAATAAAATACCTCCTAATTTTGTCAAATAATGCAAAAATAAAATTTAAAAGTTACCATTAAATTAATTTGGGATATAAAAGTTAGTATATATTATTTGCATTGAATTTGACAAACTTAGATGATGGTTTAAAACAAGAATTTGTTCCCTTAAGTTTGTTTATTAAATTTTCATGACCTTGAAAATCTCTGAGGGATTAGTATTTTTATATTTTATTTATTTAAAAAAAAGGGATTTTTAATATCATTCTTTAGACTCCTATATTGGATTTTTATGAAGCCAAGTATACTGATATGATATTTGAAAATTAATATCATTCCATAATTAATATTCTTAAATTTTTCTGTTGATTATATCTTTTTAATAAGAGGATGAAGAAGTCAAATTTTTGTGAAATGTTGCTGGTTAAAGTATCATTGTTATTTTTTAGTAGCATATTGCTGAATGACTTAATTTTGCAATTTTTTTTTCTTATTATGCAAAATCAAATCTTAAGTTAATGTAAAGATGGATAGGTTAACAAGTATAAAGCTGTATATTCTTTTAGTAATTTTGAAGATGTTTATACACAGTGCAGTGGTACCCAAAATATTTCATTTTGTAAATTGTTTAATATTTTAATTAAAGCATAGACGAAATTCAAAAACAATGGGGATTCATTCCTTTTGTTCAATACATTAATCCTTATTTTTGAAAAATTGTGGATATATAGTGGAGTCAGGACTGTAATAAAGTTTTAATTTATTAATGAAGATTTATAAATATTGCCTTTATTTAATTACTAACCATGATTGATAACTAATTTGTTTGCTAAGTTGAATGGTTACTAAAATTTTCGATTAAATATTTTATGCAGGTGCTATTATAGGCTTCCTCAACAAAGTATTTTTAAATAAATTTTGATATACATGAGCATATAATAGTTTAATTTCATAATTGTGCGATGCTTTTTCATATTCTTCCTTCTATATCTTTGTTTACACTTTAAAATTTTTTCATTATTGTTTTATTCTAAAGCTTAATTGTAAATACAATTAAATTCCAAAACATTTATTAAAAGCTTGCCTTATATTAAAATCTATTCTAGCATGAAAATATCAGAATAATTCTCTTTTAAATAGCAACAATAAAAAAGTATTACTAGGTTATTATTACTAGAAACAACAAAAAAGAACTAGAGTTCCTATTTGAACATGAAATATATTGTTGCAAAATATATTATAAATATTTTTGAAAAATAATTAACTTTTTGAATATTAAGATGTTAATTTTTTTTTTTTTTTTTTTTTTTTTTTTGTGTGTGTGTGTGTGTGTGTGTGTTGTAACATTTTCAAAAGTTATTGGGGTAAAATGTCAAAATTTTGCTTCATTTTTAATTCATAATTTTTTTTAAAAAAATTGCCCTGGATGTAAATTTTTTTCTTCTAAAATATTATATGTTATATGTTGATAGCTCTTAGTCAGACTAAGGATTATCCTACGTAGTACATCATCTGTATTATTATTATTGGGGATATATGTTTAAATTTAAAATTGTGCCTTAAACCTATAAGATATCTATATTTATACTGTAATTACCTGTATTAAAAATTGTAAAATAAATGTATTTTCTGACCAGTTATTCAGTATAGTCATTATACATAATGAATTTTTTTTTAAGGTTCCTGTACTGTGATGATATAAATCTTGAAGCTGATACAGTTTTATCTACTTTATATGTTGCAAAGAAATATCTAGTGCCTCATTTGGCTCGAGCATGTGTTGCATACCTAGAAACGAGCTTGACAGCAAAAAATGCTTGTGTGTTGTTAAGTCAGAGTCGTCTTTTTGAAGAGCCTGATTTAATGCAACGTTGCTGGGAAGTGATTGATGCTCAGGCCGAGTTAGCTTTTGCTTCTGAAGGTTTTGCAGACATTGATTATCGTACGCTGGAATCTATTCTTTCCCGTGAAACTTTGATGATCAAAGAATTTGCTCTTTTTCAAGCTGCTCTCAATTGGTCGACTGCGGAATGCATTCGCCAAGATTTGGAACCTACACCTGAGAATAAGAGACGAGTCTTGGGAAATGCTATGCATTTAATAAGAATCCCTACAATGACACTTGAAGAGTATGCAAATGGTGCTGCACAGTCAGGCTTGCTCACTTTACAAGAAACAAAAGATATATTTTTGCATTATACTGCAAATAACAAACCAGTTCTACCTTTTCCCACCAAACCTCGTGTTGGCTTAAAGACTCAGGTCTGCCACAGATTCCAGTCATCTGCATACCGCAGTAATCAGTGGCGCTACCGGGGAAGATGCGACAGCATTCAGTTTTCTGTGGACAAACGGATCTTCATTGTAGGATTTGGACTTTATGGATCCAGTAATGGTGCTGCCGACTATACAGTAAAAATTGAACTCAAAAGAATGGGGAAAGTTCTGGCTGAAAATAAAACCAATTTTTACTCAGATGGTTCAAGCAATACTTTCCATGTTTATTTTGAACATCCTATATTAGTGGAAGCTGATACTTATTATACAGCCTCAACGGTCCTCGATGGTGCAGAGCTGAGTTATTTTGGTCAGGATGGTGTGAGTGAAATGACAGTAGGCTGCATTACTTTTCAATTTCAGTGCTCTTCAGATAGTACCAATGGAACTGGTGTTCAAGGAGGTCAGATACCAGAGCTAATCTTTTATGGCCCTAGTCAAGACTCGTGACTCGACAGAAAGCACAGGTACTGTGGTTTTCGCAAAAATGCTACTTCATTTGTTGTAGATCCGTATTCATGTTTCTTCTCTGTTTTGTTCACATGTGTAAAACGCATATTCATGTCATAAGTTACCTCTTATGAATGATTTTGTGTAATTATATATAATATTTTATTTTTATCTTCAAAGAATCATCAAGCTGACCTGATGATGCATGGCTAATATAGAGATGACTCATGATCGGACTGTTTGAGATAACAAAAGAATTGTAGAATTTGTAGAATGTTTTTCTTTTCTCAGTTTTAAAAGCTGAATTAAATGCAAAAATCCCTAAATATGATTAGATGTATAGGATATTTAATGAGCAAATTCTGTTCATTAACTTTTGTAGATGGAATATATCAAATTTTATTAGGTGGTTTATTTAAGATTTTAATTTGTCTTTATAATTTCCACATAGGTTCTTACGAGATAGATTACAATTAATTGGACAGTTATTAACTGTATATCAGTTAATAAATGATCTGAACAATAGTATATAATGTACAATTCTTTTATAGTGTATAATTTTTTTGTGATGTCAGTTTTTTTTAATTATTATTATTTAAGGGATATATATATTTTAATGTGCTGGATATTTGTATTTACTGTGCCACAGTTGCTGAACCCTGAGTAATGTGGATAAAAAAGAATATTTTATATCAAGCCCTCCATATTTTTTTCTTTTTTTCCTGAAGTGTGAATATTATATTTTTATCTGGTTGATATTGATGTTTTTGGAAGTTAGCTTGTGCTTTATATAGTATAAATATAAAATGAATTTGTTTCTTTAGGTAAAAAAAAATCTTATTATATTCTTTATATGTATATATTTTTTTATTTTTAGTTATTTTTAGGGTAGTTCCTCGAAGTTGTAATTATTTAAATGCATGAATACTTATAAATTGATAGAAGTTAAAGAAAATATGAACTTATGATATATAAACTTTTTATGAAAAGTGTTGTTCATGTATATTATTATAATGGCTTGTCATTGATTTTCAACAAGGATATAATATTAAAATAAATTTTATCGAATTTAAGAATATCGGAATAAAAAGATTTTCTCTCTTCATAAAAATTATTTACTTTTTGTGATAATAATAATAATAATAATAATAATAATAATAATAAAAAAACTGTAGCATACTTTTATGAGATATATAAATATAATTTTGTGAATTCTTTTTATTAGTTATTCAAGATTGCCTCTGTTGCATTCAATTGTTTATAGATTCTATGGTTATTCTCATTGCCAATTCAAGTGAACAAAAAAAAAAAAAAAAAAAAAAAAAAAAATGAATTTCAGTTTTTTTTTTTGACATTTCTGTTTAATTTGCCAATATTTATTATTTATATAAAAGGTATAGCCAAATTTTTAAATTGATTTTAACTTGTGTTTTTTAAAGTTCAGCAGGGATTTTTAATGATCAGAAATGTAAAATTTTCTATTTGAAGAGAAAAGAAATTCTTGTTATGTTTATGTGACAAAGGATTTTTTTCTCATTTCTGGCTTATTATATCCTTGGTTAAGGTTATTCTTGGTTATTAGATTATCCTGAAGGTTATAACATTATTTTAAATTTATTTTCTTAATTTAGTTGTCTATCAAGCTGATTTTGTGTTCTTTGGATTTTACATTCACTTTCTAATATTTTAGATATTATTATAAAATGATTGTCCTATCTTAATTAGAAAATTAATAAGTTATGCTTTCACATGTACCTTTTAAATATGTGAATTTGAAAACTAATTTCTATATTCTCTTTCTTAGCATTTAGTGAGATTTAGTCATTCTTTTCTCATTGGTATAACATCGGAGAGGATGCTTTCAGCTTTTATTATCTATTTCAGACCATAATAAACAAATATCTTTGATTCATCTTTTCTGGACTGTTCATGTTTTAAAACATAATTAGTGAAATATGGTGCATACACTTTTAAATAATTTTATTAATATCTTATGTGCTAATTCTAAAATTTTAGTTTCAACAGAGAGCCATAGCATTTTATGACCAGGAAATTTATATTTCATTTTAATGTCTATAGGCATAAAATTTATTGATCTTGCTATGTGTGTTGGTGGTGGTGGTGGGTTCATTTTAAGCAACAACTTCAATAAAATGTATGATTTAGTTAGGGCTTGAATATAAGTTAATCAAATCTCAGAATATAAATGCCTTTTATTGGTGATTTTAATTGCAAATGCTTTAAAAGTTTCTTGAACTGAATCTAAAAAGTAGGGTCAATATAAAAATCTTATATAATGTATAAATGCTGATCAATGGCAGGTAAAATCAGTAAGGTTTGAATGTAGCTTCAGAATTCAGTCTTTCTGCTTATTTAAACCAGAATACATATATAATTATCAACTTTTAAAATATCTATTTTGCAGTGAAATCTTTTTAAATGATTTATGTGATGTGGTAGATATAGTTGAGTAATAATGATGTGTATAATTTTGAGAAGTTTGATTTCTGTTTAGATGTGTTATTTGCAGTTTATATGTTTGTTTAAGGGATAGTCCTTTTATTAAGTGAATAGGGTTTAAATTTTTATGATGTAATTAATAGAAACCATTCATTCTTTTCTCATTAAAATGATAATTTCATTTAAAAATGATAATTTATATTCAGTTCTGAAGAATCTAAATTCCAGAACTATTAAGAAACACTCTTAATGTTTGTATGTTCAGAATTTAGGTTTGTAAATTATTTTTCTTCCTATAAATTTGAATAAATTCCTAATTCCTATAAATTTGAAAAGGATCATTTTTAGAAACATAATTATCTTTCTATATCTTTTTTTTTATTGAAAGAAATTCTTGTATTTTTTTCTCTATATTGTATACTATGCTTTTTCTATTTATAGATCTCTGGTTAAATCCATGAATCATTCTTTGATATTATATTTTATTCAAATTGTTTTGTTTAGAAGAAATTTGTATTCCCATATATTGCAATAATATATTTAAATTAATTATTATTAATAATTATAACAATAGCATCATAATTTTTTGAAGTGATTGTAAATTTTCTTTATATTCTCTAACTTAAGAGCATATTAGCTCTAGTTTTGTTTGAATTAAAATAAATGGTCATTTAACTAGTTAACTTTAAATTTTCTTTTTATAACTCTTAGTTTTGAACTATGACATTCTATTATTTTTCTTGCTCATTTTAATTAAATTGCTTTTGATGTTGGCAAATTTGTTTTATGTTGTTAAATTAAAAGCTTTTTTTAATAATAAAAAAAAATACCGTGACATTTTTAAAAATGAAAAGAGAACCTTTTTAAGTTCTCTTCTATAAATGAATGAATATTCATGCTTTTTTAACAGTAAAAAAAAAAGAGAGATTTTTTATATGTTTGTTACATTTGAATTTAAAATGTTAAATTTGAAGTTTTAAATACTAAGATATATCTTCCTCTCATTTTAGGTGATAAATGTCAAGGGCTAACCCATTTGTATGTAATATATCTGTAAATAAGAGATAAACTTGCAATAAGTAGCAATTTTAATATTTTACTGGAATGCTAAAAGAAGTTCCAGAGTGCTATGTATCACATACCATTCTGGCAAGTCTTAGCATGTATGTCCCCTTCCATCAACCTACATCTATGATACATTGCCCATTCAAAAATGCTGTTGAAATAAAGAAAGTATGATAAAAATATTAAAATTTGATTTAAGATGACTTATTTGTGAGGAACTCCTTTCTTTCTCTTTTAGTGTAAGGAAAGTTTTTTTTATTTTTTTTTATTTTATTGTAATAGATTGATTTTGGATACATGTAATGGAAAAATTAAATCTATTAATTTTAGTTTTATATACCTAAGTCTGCTTTTAAGTACAGATCTGTTTTTTAAATAATTAGATCATGGATTTAATTTTGCATGCTACTATAGTTCTGTTGTGAACTGATAGGAATATAATTTAGGAAAAGGCATTATAATGTAGGATGTTTTATTTGTGAAATCTTTTGCCAATATTATCTTGCAGGAATCTTAATTATTTTTATTGGGCTGTTTCTTTTTTTCTCTCTTAATTTTCAAATATATGAGGGAAATTCTGAAAATCGATTTCAGTTGATTTGAATGAAGTTAATTCTAGAATGTAATGAATTGAACATTATATCTAATATTTAATAGATGAATTTGCAACTCTGAAAAAGGATTTATTTGATGATAAATTATATTGTATAATATAATTTAGATAGAATTATATTAGCAAACTACTTTTAATTGAGCTTTGGTCCGAGATCTGATGAATTTTATTTTACCATATTTATTATGTATATTTCATGAATTTCAAATTGTCATTTATTCACTTATTTGATCATCATCTAGCTTTAACTTATCACTTAATGTTTCTGGTGAATTGTAATTAATGGAAGTCTTGTATATTTTATTATTCAATATAATTAATATGGAATATAATTCAATATTTCTTTTAATCATTGCATATCATTTGAAATATTAGTCTGCTTCATTTTACTCTGAATATTGGGTTTATAGTAATTTATATATTATGATAAAAATATGCAAGTCTTAATATTTACTGATATTATGACAATATATTTTGCATTTTAAATTGATTTCTAGAATGAAATTGTTTAAAGAGTTATTAGATCTTATTTAAGCATTACTATTCTGCATTTAAAAATTAATCCATTTTCTTTCAATTGTTAGTCCTTCCTATTTTTCGTGTTTATGCATTGGTTAAATTAGTGTTTTGACAGAATAATATATGCGAATAGTATATGCAAAACTAAAATGTATTGTTTGCTTCAAACTTTTACAGATTACATTAGTTTCCTATTCCCATTATCTATTTTAGCTTTGAATAAATTTTTAATATTAAATTTTAATATTAATTTATAATATTTTTTAAATAAAGAATTGATTTTATTATTAATGTATTTGTAATAATTTAACAATATTATATTGCAATAGTTGTAGAGTTTTAAATTTATAGACTAATTGAATTTTTTGTTTTGCTTGATTGACATCTGACTGTGATGGTAGAAATTATGGTTAATGTGCTTAGAACAATATGTATAAATTTTAATAGATTTTTCTGCATAAATTAAAAAATTATATGATGTTTTGGGAAGAATTATGACAATTTTCTCCACTTGTTAGTATAATTAAGTTGTATCACTTTCTGAAGAAGGTGAAGTTGATTTGTTCCTGTCCACAAAATTAACAGAATTGTACATTGTGCTTTATAAATTGTCTGAATTTTTTTGTATATATTACATGAGGTAATATTCATTTTCTTAAATCTTAATCATTTAATATATATATACTCTCTATGTACATTAGCATTTTTTTTATTACAGATTTTTTTATCAACAAATTAAAAGCATCATGTTCGGTGTAACAGTTTTAAAGAGTTATTTGTGCCAGATACTATATGCGATGCTAATTGTAAATGTCCATATTCTTGATCGAATATGCTTGATTATATAATGCTCATTTATATTTTTAAAATCATCATGTGCACATTTTCTTTTTAATTTAATACATAAACTACATTAATTGAACAGTTGTTTCTGTTTTTCCAGATTACAGTTATTATTGCTTATTGATCAATTTACTTGCACTGCACTTCACTTCACTTTGAAAGCATTAAGAGTTTTAGAGTATACCTTTATAGTAGAGAAATATTGAAATTAAAGTTATTTCTTACTCGAAAATAAAATATACTATATAGAACAGGTGATTGCGAAGTGCATTACAAAAATAACTATTTTATTACTTTAAAATATTAATAATACTGTTCAGTTGCTACATTATTATTGAAGTGGGTGAACATTTCTTGTAGAGAATGTTATGTAGCTAAAGTACAATGTGAGAAAGTTTAAAATAAATCTATATTAGAAGTGAAGAAAGTTGTTTTTACTGTTTCATTTATTTTTCTATTTTTGTAATCTGTATGAATATATATTTTAATCAGCACTAACAATGACAAACAAAGAAAAGAAAACTGCTTTAGAAACCTAAAGCAGTATGCATTTCAGTATATAAAATTTTTTGAAAATCACCAAATACTGAGTTTTTATTGAAATTATTTTCATAGGAAAAGAAAAAAGTAATATTAATAATAATTTCCAAACCTAACATTAGTTACTGGTGCAAAATTTATTTATAAATTGAATATTGGTAATTAAGTAAAAAAGATTTTTTTTGTAAAGGATTAATTAAATTTTAGTATAATAGCCTAGAGAATTTAATGTTGTAAATTTTAATATAATAACTTACTTTGAGAAATATCTCCTTTTTAGCTTATAATCAATTTTAAATTTAAATGAGCAACAAAAAAAGCTTATTTTGACAATTCTAATATTAATTTGATTAATATTATTTATTAAATATTTAATAAATATTAATAAATCATTATTTTTTATGCAAAATTTAATAGTGACGAGTATAATTAGAAAACTGATTTAAAATTTTGTATAATTGATTAATAAAAGTGGCCAAATATACAATGTTTGAGAACCATAAATTTCAGGTTGATTTGTTAAATTTACTTATATCTCAGAATAGTACTGAATTGCAACATTAACACTGGATTAATAAGAATCGGTATTACCTGAAATAAATAGTCAATAAATATCCCAAATCTGTATCGGATTTTGACAACTTGAGCTCACAGGCGCTGTATTATTCTCAAACTCTCTTTATGGTTAATTGTTAATTCTACCTGTTAATCCTATTAAATTCATTTTATCATAATTTTTTTACGTGATTTATATCAAATAAATAAAAATCTGCCTTTTATATATTTTTTATTATTTTTTTAAATATATAATATAAAGGACTAAAGTGACAGGGATTTCTTTCTTTGCATATTTTTTTAACAGACATGACTGTGCCCAAGCATTCAGATTTTGATTTAAACAGGAATTAAAATTTAAAAATTATTATTGAATTATATACATCATTTTTGTTTTTCATAATCTTTTTTTAAAAAAATGGCTAGACTTCATAAATTGCCAAATTTTTTATGAGCTATAATGAGTTTTACTATAAACTGAGAACTTTTAAGGGAAAATATTCCTATTTATATTGCTTTCAAATTGGTATAAATAGCATTTTTTGTCTCAAAGACTGAATGGTATATCAGTTACATATTTTGTATGTTAATTTTAAATAATTAAAGTAGTATTATCTTTCTTAAATTAACTAATACCTAACTTATTTTCAATTTATGTTATTAAAATTATTATTAAGCATGATTTAAAATTACTTAACAGATGAAATTAATTATTTAAAAATGAGTGACAAATGTTTTTCTATGAAAGAATATTTAAATAAAAAAATGTTAGAACAACTCAAAATAAAAAAAAAAAAGAAAGAAATTATTTTAAACAAAATAGTAAAAAGATGCGAAACCTTTTTAACACAATTTAAATATTCTTTAATTTTAAAATTAGACATTTTAAAAATAATTAGACATTAAATAATAATTTTATGACACTGTTTTAAATTTAAAAAAAGTGTTATTTTATAATTAAAGAATATTTAAATTGCGTTAAAAAGCGTTGGCATCTTTTTTATTATTTTGTAAAAAAAATTTTTTTATTTCGAGTTGTTCTAACATTTTTTTAATTTAAATATCCTTTTATAGCAAAACATTTAAGTCAATAATTTTTAAATAATTAATTTAATAACACATCACGAAATTTTTCCTTTACACAAATAGAAATTTTTTATTTAAATATATTTATCACATTGTAATGAACTTCTAATGAAATTTTGATGATAATTTCGGGAGTTATAGGGTTTTGAAGAATGACATTTCCAGTGTTAAATGAAATATATGCACTTTCGGCAATATCTTAGAAACTATTATACATTTTTCAAAACTATTATTATATATTTTTTCACTAACTTAAAGAAAATTATCATTTTTCATTAAATCACGAAATAAACTTATAAATAATACAGATTTAATATTTTTAAACATGAATGTGGAAAAAAAGTGAATAGTAACATAGCAAAATTTTTACATGGGTGCAAAACTGACATGATAAAATGTCTGAATTAAAAAAAATTGTGCACGTCTCAAATAATTTTTGAAATATAGACAAAGATCGTACAATTCCTGCAGTCGATTTGCACCTCCACTTTTAAGGGACCCTGCATTAAGTTTATTTGTATTTATATGTGTACTCTTCATGAAGTGTAAGCTTCAACGGCAATTATAATATTGAAGTTAAATAATACATATGGTAAATTAACTCCACGAGAGGGCGCTCTGCGTTCTTCCAGTGATAGCCACAGGGTTGCCAGTTTGGCTTATTTTAAGCCAAATCTCAAAAATCTGGCTTTTTTCAAACGTGTTTGGCTTCAAAGAAATTGATTGGCTTTTTTTTTTGGGGGGGGGGGGTTCTTTTTTCAGTCATTTAGAAGTATTTTAAACATTTTTTTAGTTAGAGTGTGTTTTGTCACTCTATGGTTTTCTTCATAAATTATTTCTCCATGGTTTTTATTTCTTGTTGGTCAATCAGCTAATATACCATGAGCAATGAGAGGGGAAAGAAATGAAGAGAAGCGACTATTTCTGTTCTTTCGCGGAGCTTTGTCTTCGTCGAACTTTTCAATCATTGCTGCTTTGCGCGCGCTTATGATAACGTGAATTTACTTCTGCTGATCTGCTCACCACGTGTGATTATTATTTTATTTATTATGTCGTCCAAAAAGTGGAAAACTTTTTACGAGAGTAACCGAAAATATAATGAGAGTTGGGAGAAAAAGTTTGTGGGGTTAAAAAAAAGCAAGTGATATTTCGGAGAATGCATATTGTAAATTATGTCGATGCAATATTTTGCCGAAATTATCCAATTTATCTCATCACGAATCATCTGATAAGCATAAGAAAAATACACCATGGAACACGCAGAAAACTATTTCTGTTGCATAAACTTCAACCTCTAATCGCAAAGTAGATGAGGTTGTAAAAATAGCCGAATTGAAACTTGCTGTTTCAATGACGTGCCACAGTGCTATAAGGACTATCGACTATTTAGGAGAAATCATTGTTCAACATGGTATTGGAAGTCCACTTGGAGAATTAAAATTACATAGAACAAAGTGCATCTCCTTGATTAAAAACGTCATTTCACCAGCATTAAAATCTGATCTGATTAAAGACCTTCAAGAGAAAAAATGTCTTAATTATCGATGAGTCGACAGATATCTCAGTCCAAAAATATTTGTGTATTTTAGTGAGATTTTGGAGCGACAGAAGAAATTTCAACACAGCTATTGGGTCTGATTCCTATACAAGAAGCCACCGGTGAAAACATTTTTAATGTTATCAATGAAGAAATTAAGAGTTGTGGCCAGACGTTAGAAAACTGCATTGGATTTGCATCAGATGGTGCAGCAAACATGGTGGGGTGCAATAATTCTGTATGGTCAAGATTAAAATCAGTTTCCCCTATTGCGTACAACTTAGGTGTATTTGCCATTTTCTGGCTTTATGCATACAACATGCAGTTTCAAAGCTGCCTTCTAATATCGAATTTCTGCTTGTGGAGATTCCCAGTTGGTTTAGCCACAGCAGTATTCGAAGAGAAGCCTATAAAGACTTGTTTCAAGTTATGAATACAACTTCAGATTCACAGGAAACTGTTCAGCCCCCCCTTCCATTTGAAAAGCACTCGCCAACTCGCTGGCTTGTGCGTGGCAAAGTTATGTTAAATATTCTTATGAACTGGGAGGAACTGAAAGTATATTTCATTTCAGCAGAAGAAGCTGAAACCAAATTTGATACAAAATATAAATTGAGAATGATAAAAGAAATGTTGGTAGATTATAGGAATCACTTATATTTCCATTTTGCCACACCCCTAATACAAGAATTCGAGAGGTTAAATAGCCTATTTAAAAAAAAAAAAAAAAAAAGCTGATCCACAAGAATTAAATGATGAACTATTTTTGCATTATTAGAAGTCTTCGAAGCAGAATTTATAATGTAAACAACCACAGAAAAGATATAAATAATGTTGATTTCGGAGCTAAATTTATTACTGAATGTAATTCAGTCCTACAACAACATCACAACTAACCAGAATACAAACTGGAAATCCTTGCTGCAAAAGAAAGATGTCTCACTGTGCTTGACGAAGCCCTCATGCAAGTTGAGAAAAGACTTCCTTCAGATAGGACTCTTTTCAAAGACCTCTCTAAACTTAGCCCGTCTGTAGTTTTGAACCAAGTAACAAGAGCAACATTGTCCGAACTACCATTTCAACACTTGACTGGAGAAAAACTATCAGTAATTGAAGATCAATATCAAAAACTACCTTTTGTTGACTGGCGAGAAGAAGATTTCAACAAAGAATTACCCTTTGATAGTGAGCAATTTTGGCAGGGTGTGCAGCAGCATCCTCACTTTAAGGAATTTTCACATTTTGCTCTAAATTGCTTGATAACACCAATTAGTAATGCCACTGTAGAAAGGGTGTTCTCTCTTCTAACCTGTGTGAAGACGAAGGCAAGAAATAGAATGAAACTCTGTCTTTTGGAAGCTATTATTAGAATAAGAACGGAATTCTTATTATCAAATAAATGTTGTAAGGACTTTCTGCCATCTGATGCAATGATCAAAAACTTTAGATCTGATACCCAATATGCCACAAATCCCTCAACTTCTAGCACCAGTGAAGAGGAAAATTTATCAGATGATGAACTGTTTATGTAACAAATGTGATAAAATGCTTTTTATACGGTTTTACATATTAAAAATTTCAACATATTATTCTGCCTTCTTTTTGTTATTTTATAAATTGTTTGGCTTTTTTTTGGGCTCTTTTTTTGTTGTTTTATAAATTGTTTCGCTTTTTTTTTGGCTCTTTTTTTTGTTGTTTTATAAAATGTTTGGCTTTTTTCTTCTACAATTTGGCTTCAGCCTATGATTTAGATCTGGCAACCCTGGATAGCCAGCAGTCGGAGTTCAGAGTTCACTAGACCTGAGGAGAGAACGGACGTCCACCGAGAAGGGTGCGACCGGAAATCGAGAAGACATGATACTCTGAAAAAAGGCTGAAACTGGAATTCTTGCGTTGAAGAATTCCTCTGCAAATACCAGTGTACCACGCGTAGATGGGAAAGATCCTTTGAACAACATCAACTGTCCTTCATCATTGAATTCTCACTTGTAAAAATCATCATAATTATCCTTTGTTAATCAAGAATAAAAAGAGTAAGCTAATCCAAGTGGATTGATGCAATAAAACCCATCACACCCACATACATTTATTTTCAGATCAGACTATTTTAATTTAATACGAATTTTGTTTTTGTTTTTTTTTTCCTCACACAGAGGATATAAAATTTGATTGCAGAACAGATTTGCTGTAGGAAAGTTTAATTAACTTTTTTGTCTTTACCGGCGTTATTTTTTAAAAAACTGAGAGTTACTTAATATATGGTCCCCGATGGGTTGTCTCTTTTCAGAAAACAAAATAGTATATCTAAAAGTAAGTATATATGAAGAACTATTACGAATTTTGATAACAAACTTAAAAGACTGGTGTATCAAATTATTAAAAAATCCCGATTCCTACAATGGAAAAATTTCAATATAGTAGTTAAATAATTCGGTTAATCAGTTTGCCTGTCTCAACAAACCTGTCCCTTTTATCCATTTCCATAGATACCAATTTTGTGAAGACACGACAATAAATAGAGGTGTCCCTTTTTGTTGACGACTGTACAATTTCATTTAAATACTTCTGACTCATGATCATTGGCCATAACAGCCAGAGAGTTCTGACATTCTTGATTTATTAACAATCTATAACACTTTTCAACATACTCATTTTTTTTAAAACTTCGCTCATTGCTTGCATTTGTTGCTATTAGGGATCTATAAATTTTCAACACATACGTTATATTCTGGAAAGTTGATTGTATCATATCATACATCAGTTAATAAGAATTCACCACAGATACTATTGTTTCTTCATTTGTTTCGAGAAGTTATAGCATAAAGAATTTAACATGTACAATTTCATTACCATATTCAGATTCGATATTTCATTTATAATGTTCTTTCAATTTTTGAGCGGTTTCCTTAGTTTTAACACTGGTCTCAGTTTTTGCCACTTTTCATTATATCACCATCTTACCACCAGAAGCAAACAAGAAATATTTTATAAAGAAAGAATAAGAGAACTTTTAAAGACTAATAATGACTAAATCATAAAACTTAAACAAAAAAAATGTTGAAACTATTACTTTAAAATTTGATTGACCTACTTACATGTTATACAAATTTCTACTGCTATCAATTCGAAAAAAATAAAAAAATAAATAAAAATAAACTAGAATGTTTAAAAACTGGCTGCCCTTATAATTACCAAAAGGAAAACTAATAAAAAGAATCAACATGTTAATTTGACTATAGTTGTAATACTGAAAAATTTATAGAATATATTTGTAAATATAGTAGATAGCAAGTATTTATATAATTTATATTTGCTGAACATTCTTAGAAATAGTTTAAGAAATCATGTTTTTATAAGCAAATAATAAGAATTTTGCTCACCTTTTTCAAAGCAGGTTTAGTTTTAGCTGGCAATATTTTTCAATTTTTCGCAACTGCTCCGATTGAAAAAAAAGAAACCGTCTTTATTCTTATCCTTCTCTTGAACCGTTGGTAGCAGTTAGAGATATTTGAACGAAGGGCACGCCAAAACATCGAAGCCAAGGCTTATTTCCAGCTCTCGTTATCGGGGATAAGCTCCAGTTGGAACTAGGCGTCCCGTTTCCCAAATTCCCTTGAGATAATTGACCAATTGAAGGGATGAAATGGCATCAAGAACTACATTAATTTCGGATATAAATTTCTGAGGGTCAGCCTATTTTAACCCCTTTTCTTATGGATGTAGAGATTTCATCACATGATTAGACCTTTCTAGCTGATTCCAATGCTTTCGAATATAATTAATAAGATTTTATATTTTACTTAAAAGATTGAACGTCCGGAAAAATCAGATTTTTTCTAATGTTACGCATACGAAAGGAACATAACATTTTGATACATAATGAATTCAAAGTATATTTATAGTTCTTTAAAAATATTTAACATTCCTTTTTATGGATACGATTTTTATGAAGCATTCGATGTGCCTTCAAAATATTTAATGCAGACAAAAAAAAAATTAAAAGCGCATTTTTGCATACTAAAAAAGGATAAAATTTACAAACAATTGTTTTTCCAAGGAATTAAGTGTTCCTGTTAAATTATTGTTCATAACAGCCGATATTGCCTTTTAACGCGTATTCATTTAAAAAGATTAATACTTCAAATGTTTCATTATTTATATATAATTCATTAAAGTTAAATACTTCCCATTTTTTTCTACTAAATCTAAAACCATTAGTCGAAAATAAAAGAACAAAAGAAACTAAATCATTATAAAATACTTAAAAGTCGCTCATTTAAATTATTCTCTTTTGTAAGTGTTAATAATTTAAAAAAAATAAATATTAGTATTCCCATAAATGAATTCACTTTAATAAAAATTCCTTCATTTTGCAAATATAATTTTTTTCTGTCGAATAAGAAATATCATCAATATGATTTTTATAACAAAATAATAAAATTTTCGTAATATATAATTTGATGAAAGCTATTACAATTAATGTATTTTTTAAATCTTGGAGTAAGAACATATAAAATAAATTTGAAGATTAATATATCTGAAGGTTATTTGATTATTCTTTTTTGGAAACCTCATACTGGGAGAAATTAAATAATTATATATTCTTTGTTTAATATAGAATTAAAAAAAATAATTCGCATTTTTTTTTCATTTAAAAATATTAAATTAATACGAAAATAAATAGATGACAATCACCAATATTAAAATTATCATTCAATCTTTTAATGTTCTTCATGATATTTTGTTATAAATAATGCAAAATTTTCTTTAAAAAATTCTTTTGAACATATACAGAAACCTATCAAGTTAATTCTCTTTAAGTCATTCAAAAACAGAAATTAATAAATATTTATGATAGCAGAGAAGAAAAGAATTTAAAAAAATGTATTTGTTCGTCTTAATACTTTAAAAGAAGTCCCAAAAACTAGCAATCTTCAAAAACTCAGGGGCAAAAAAAAAGTGCCGCTGTCGTGTGAGAATAAAAAGCTTTAATGGTTATATAATCAAGTAAGTAATCAAAATATGCAGAAATAGTAGCAAAAAAAAAAAAAAAGTTAACAAACCGGCATTAGATGGGGGGGGGGGGGGGGGAGTCAATGTCACATCTTTTCTCCGTGAAGGGAGAAGAGAACGTGAAATTAACATTAACAGAAGTCCTTTTTTAAAAAAAAACTTTTTTATTCTGAGATGAATGAGAATTGTTCATTTGTGAATCGATTAGCGAATGAAAACAAATTAGATGTCAGTAATCTGCAAAAAAATTTGAAATAAATCCTTAGAAAAATATTCTGAAATTTGAATAAAAAATTTTATTAATATTTTATAACATTCTTCTAAAAGGAAATAAATACATAAAACACAATTGCCTATTTGCCCCCCCCCAAAAAAAAACCCCATTTCGTCACTGTCTTGGTACGTCATATCTCTCTCGGTATATATTCGTATCATATGATATTACTAATCATATTACAGCTTATTTATAACAAGCGGTTTAGATATATCGTTTTCTTTTCCATCATGTTATATTTTAGAAATTTCTAGAATATCACTGCTTTTGAATTTATTTATTTGTAGCATTTCTATCCATACTTATTTTTTCCTATGTTTCGTTTTATTTTCATTCTTCCTTTTCTCTCCCCCCTCCCATTCTAAAGGAGAGGGGAAGGGGGATGTGTGAACTAGTCTACAATACAAAGAAATTGCCGATAGTCCAGTAGTATGATATAGATTTTGAGGCTTCCCAAGATCTCAAGTCACGAGGCGACTGCCTTCAATGTCTATCGTCACTGTTCCAAATTCTGAGTATCTTTAAGGGCAAAAATTCTCACACTGATTATCATAAAGAGCCTCCCGTAATGGAGTATGTTCAAGTATTGGCACGATCAATATTACTGCTTTTAAAACCTAAAATATTACCAAGAACAGTTAGTACAGTTAACATTCAAGAAAATTAGTAATAACACCTTATGCTTTATTTCATTTGTTTTACGGCTTTTTGAGCGGAACAAATATGTTATTATTCATCTTTTTGCTGTTATAATGGCTATTAGAAAATAATAACTGTCATACTAAAAGTTTTTTTTTTTCAAATTTCCATTTAACAATTCATAGTCATTGAAAATTCAAACAGAATTTCTTAAATTTACATCAGATAGTGTATGAAGTTCTTTGAAGAACCGTACTCTAACTATGCTGAACAACATACTGGTATATTTATCAACTAATTTGTTAAAAAAATAATTTAAATACATTTTATATTTTTAACATCATTAATATAATTCACTGATTTTGCTAATGAAAACAAATAATTAAAAAGTAAAAAATGATTTTATACAAAATTTTAGTGCTAATAATTTCTCCTATCCCCCCCCCCCGAAAAAGGAAAGTTTTATGATACAAACTATACTAACATAAAAAAAAGATAAAGCAGACAAGAAAAAAAAAAGTTATTTCATTCAAAAAAGAATTGTCTTCATAACTGTATGGTAAATTTAAATTTTGAATCATTTAGTGATTATCATCCCATCAGAAATTTCATTTTAAATATGGTCCTACTTGCATTGAGTATCGAAAATAGTTATTATATAATTGTGTTTTCTCTTTTCAACCAAATTAAAATATAAAATTATCTATGACATTTCTTTTTCATGCCAGAACAACATTTAATAATGCTATCATTATCCTGACTCTTAATAATAAAAAAAAAAATCAAAGTATTTTTCTTTTCAAGTATTGGTATTTTATAAGTGAATCTATAAACTGAGTTTTAATAATCCTGCATATTTAAGGCAGGATGCTTAAATTACGTAAAAGACTTCAAACCTCATTTTTTTTACAAATATAATGTTTGCAAACAAAACTGGTATTTCACTTTTAGTAAGAATTCATTTAAGTGATACATGGCAAAAGTAACTACCACAAAGTACACTTTATATGCCTCATGCAAGCATGAATTAATTTTATTAAGTAAACGACGATTAATTTTATTAACTACAGCAATGATGTACCAAATACAAAATTTAAAATTAAAGCTTCAACAAAAGGCACTAAAATTTCTACAGGAGTAGTAAAACACCATAGTTTTCCGACCATGATTATACTGTTCAACATTCCAGCATTCTGTAAGTTTGACTACTATCAGGGATATTATTAATTATCTTACGTAAAAACAGTGGTTAATTGCTAAATGCTATCTTCCTATTAAGATTTTTTTGTAGAACCTTTAATTTCTTTTTCTGTATAAAAAAACATTCTGCATTTTCCGCAAATTATTTTTGAATTTATACTTTTTTGGTGCAAAACTTTTTTAGAAAAGAATCCAAATAAATATGTACAAAAGAAAAAAATTGCATATCTTAAATTTAATAATTAAATTGGCAATTAACTTTATTTATCATGCTATAAAGAATCAAGTGATCTAAATTCTTAACACAATATACACACAGATCTTTGTTTTTTTCAATCCTTTAATAAAATATTACATTTACAAACAGTAGCAAACACACTGTTATATATCATGCATTATAAATACCCTTCCAAATTATAATTTACAACTTTGCATACTTACAATGGAATTTGTCTACAATTTAAGTACAAAATAAATAAAACTTCCATTTCTACAACAAATAAAAAAATTTTCAGGGTGCACAATAAGCTTAATATCTAACATGTGTAATGAACTGCAAGCCTTCACAGAATTGAAAATGCAGCTCTTATTTGCTAAATAAACAATCTGATAGACTATAAATATAATAACTTCTATAGCATATACAATATTGGCTAAAACAAGCACTATACATACATTACTTCAATCGATAGTTTTATTTCATGAAAGGAATAATTTTAATTCATTATAGCAGGGAAACATTTACAGCTTTAAAGGTGATTACAAAATCACATTTATTAAATAATAAGGAAAATCACAGCAAATTTTTTTTTAATTTATAAATTTTTAATTAAAATTTTATGCTCTATCTAAATTAGCATATTTATTTTATAATGTGGAGATTTTAGATAATTTTTATACAGTTAAAATATTAATATCCAGGAATTTTTACATACATTTATTAGAAAATATGAAACCTTAAAAAATTTCAAAAATCACCTTCTATTCCTTTTACCTAAAAAGCTAGTTTTTGCTTAGAGCTTCATTTTTATACAGAATATTCATACTAGTCTATCAAAATCTATTTATATACATGAATTCTCAGCTTCAAAATAATCACAAATTTTCAATTTGTCAATCTATAATGTTCAAATACTTAAAAAGCTCTATGAAACAACACAAATTAAACCATATATTTCTTAAATCTACCAACAAAGTAAAAACTTCAAAACCAGGCAAATAAATAAATAAATATAACAACTAATACCCTCTCAAGTAATAAATAATATATTTTTATAGATGATTTGCAACATCTTCATGAAAAAATATATATATCCTTACCACAAAGGCAAAGTAACAACCATCTAGATAAACATAAAAAAATAGCTTGATTATCAGAGAGCAAACTAAAAGCTTCTAAACATTTTAAAGTATTTCATACTTATTCAAAATCTTTCATTAAAAACCAATGGTATAGCAAAAAATAAATTTTATTGAGGTAAAATTTCTTGGAATAAAGAGCAAAAAAAAAAAAAAAAAAAATCATTTATTGCCTATAATTTTTTAAGTATAAAATAAAAAGGCACATATATTTTCAATATGCAATAATTTTAAAGTTGTATGGAAATTCCAATGGAAGATATGGAAATGATGTATGAAAATGCTCAATAAGTTTGTATATAAAAAAAAAAGGGGGCATAACTTCTAAAGACTTAGTTATAAAAGTTTCATGTATTTGTAATAAAAAAAATTTGGGTCATGCACACCAAATATTTTTATACATTAATGATATTTCTTAATTTACTAAACCACGATAATTTTTTACATCTGATTAAAACATAGATAACAATGCTATTGTTTTCATAATAAAGGCTGGTTTATATATATAATTTAAACAGTTGTGTAGCAAAGGTAAATGGTTCCAGGGACAAAATATATCTTATTTTTTCTTTTGTCCCAGTTGTCATCAACAGTATAGAAACGGTAAATAACATCCAATGCATGGTATTATTATCATCATTTGTATGACAGTTGATTTTGAAAATATTAACAAACTCACTAATGTTTTGTCATCGTCTACCCACCCTCCTTGCATCCCAATTGCTACATTTCTGAATTTAATTATATTGTTAAGATAAATAAAAATTATATAGTTTGTATGTATAAATAAAAACAAGTACATATTAAATGTTGCATAATAACTTGAAAAACTACCATACTACTCAACATACTATGTGTTAAACAGCAATATACTACTTCCTTCTGGTTAGGAAATTATAGTACAATAAACATTGTAACATTTCACTGCATAAGAAATTTATTTTACTGAGATTTCAAGAAAAAAATACCTTTAAAAATTTATTCAATGATTTATCATAGATCTTGCATGAACTTCATTTTAAAGTTGTGAACATACACAAGAAAGTTATTTTTCATTTACTTAGCCACCTTCATTTTCCATGTTAATATTTTTGTACAGGTTGTGAAAGACTTAAAAATAATAATAATAAAAGTACAAACCACAATAGTAATTAAATACTCCTTTTGCACTAGAAAACTTTGTAAAGTTCAATTATTTTTCTTATAATCCCATATTATTACATTAATTTAAATGAAAATTTCAAATATTTCACTTTAAGTTTACCTACAGTACAAAAATTTCTTGACGTTTATGCCAATATAAGAAGAACTGACTGAAGTAGGAAGAAAATTTCATCATGATTTCCATTAAAATTCAGCAAACAGTATAAAAATTTTCATCAGAATTTATTTTGCAAAGCATATTTTAATCAATGAAGATTTTAATATATATCTTTTAATTAATAAAGATTTAATTCTCATTTAATTAATACTAAATAAGGAGAAATATTTTTCAGTGGAAAAAACACATAAATCAATGACCAATTTAAAAATTATAGTCGATTATATTACATAATAAAACATTTTTTTA
Source organism: Argiope aurantia (assembly GCA_026543865.1). Lineage (NCBI taxonomy): Eukaryota > Metazoa > Arthropoda > Arachnida > Araneae > Araneidae > Argiope > Argiope aurantia. The sequence continues at coordinate 234,527 of JAPMOR010065320.1, forward strand.
ACTAAACATAAAATCAACATTTTTTTTTTAATTTAACAGAAAAATAGAATCAAAGATTAAGCCAAAAAGTTCTCTTAGAGATTCTTTTCTATCAACAAATAATTCAACCACCAACTGAAATAAAATCAAATACATTTTTTTTCCTTAGTTCTATGCATAAAACGACTTAAAAGACAACATTGTAATACAAATATCAGCATAAATTACAAGCATTTTATCTAGTAGTAAAAGCACTATACCATTGGCTAATCTACGAACATAATATATAACATGGAAATACAATCTTCAGTTACATTAATGTCTCAAAAGTGTGCATGAAATTCATAAGGAAGTATACTTATAAAACAGTTATAGGTACAATGCAAATTTTTAAATTTTGATGCATAAATTCTGATATGTTTCACAATGTTCATAAAAATATTAACAAATTCAAATTAAAGAATAAATGTATAATAATATACAGAGAAGGAATGTCATTAAAAGTGTAAAAAAAAAAAAAAAAAAAAAAAAAATCCTTTTCTTTCCTTTTAAAGAATGAAAGAGAAATAATAAGATATATTCTAATTCAGAGTATTCTTGCAAAGGATATCAGAGGTTGTTTGATTAAACAAAATCGCAAAGAACTCCAAAATTATTTTGGGACAAATTTTGATTAGATATTTGATTGCAAAATCTCTCATAAAAACTTATTAATTACAACAACAAAAAAAAAATATATTAAAATTTCTTAAATTGTAACAAAACTATGCAAATAAAATAAATTATAAATAATAATCTTCCTACATTAAAGAGATTGAAATATAATTTTAGATTTTAGTAGATGGAAAAGTTATAAATAAAAATTATTGAAAAAAGAAGAAAAACTGAAAAAAAAAAATTCTACAGAGGATATAGCAGTTTACATAAAAATAATAAAACAACATTTCAAAAGGAAAGATAAAAACTCAATAAAATGTAACAATTGATATAATTTTTAGGACCAAAGAATAAAATAATGAAAAAAAGATGACAAAAGCATCAACTAAATGGTGAACAGACGCATAATATTACCGGATTTATTATTATTCTAATAATAACAAGTATGCAAATGAAACAGTATTAATTGACTACCAGATCTTAATCATAAAATTTATATTGTAAGACAGAAAAATCATTACAATTTGTGGATTTTTTTTTACTCATAAACTCTAAGAAAATCAGTTTTCTAATTTCAGCTTCAAAATTTCTTATAAATTAACATTCATGTTAAAGAATTGATTACCTAATTTATGATACACATTTTCTGTTTTGTCAAAAATTTAAGAAAATTAAAATAGATAATGTGACAAAAATATGATAATTTAATGAATTATTTACAATGATCACTTTTAAATGTAACATATGATACATCAAGTTGAATATATCTTCATATAACCGGTCTGTTTCAATTCTTGGACGAAAAAAATTCAACTCTGTTATAAAAGTAATAACAAATCTTATCAGATTCTGTGTAAAGTAATTAACAACATTCAATAGCAAATTTTTATATATATTTCATGAGGGCAATCGTAAGATGAATTCATTACCAAGTTTTATAAGATATGTTTTAATTATCATTTAAGTTTTGCGGCAAATAAGATGAAGTAAACTCTGCTAAAAGTAATGCTGGTTAATATTTTAAAACAGATTTTTTAAAACATTCAATTCAATGCAATATACATTAGTTTTATGGTCTATATTTTTATCGAATACTTGGACATACAAGATCATATACAAAATATATAGTACAGAGAAATTTTCAATATATAAACTAAGCTTCTGGCATACAATAATCTACTGAGTTCATTGTGAAATATACAGGTTTTTTTTAATGATATAGAGTGCTTAATTATGCTGAAAACTTCATTTTCCTTAATTTAAGAAGTGAGTGGGAAATGATTATTCCTCACATTTTAACAATTTCAGAAAAATGATAAGAAAACAAAGAAATTATTTCATGTTAAAAGTTGTCTATAAGAAATTTGCAGATAAAAATCATTATTACTAAAATAATTTAACAGTTCACAGAACATGACCGGATTCATAGATAATACATCTCGAGAACTTTATTATAACCTTTCAAACTCAGTGAAACATTTTGCACCTAATCTGAAAATTAACAATTGGTAGATATCCTTCTCAAAATACCTTGAAAAACTTAACATTTTTAAATGAATATTTCTTATCAAATGTTTTCAAGAACTGATGATCTTGTTTATAATATGATGCAAATTACATGCAGACTACATACTATACCATTCTAAAGAAATAAACATCACAGTTGCCGCTAGTAGAGTGGGTCCTTTGCAACATATATACTGTAACTCAATTTCATGAACTTATGATCTTGTTCATAATACAATGCAAACCACATGCAGACTACACACTACACAGGTCTAAGGAAATAAAATTCAGAGTTACCATTAGTAGAGTGAGCCCCATATTGTAACTCAAGTTCACTCAGATTCAAGTCCCTCGATAAAAATGTTTCAAACAATATATACTAAAATTTTAGTCTTTGATTTTTTCACGTAAAAATAAATTATTATTAAAATTTATTCACTTCCTATATTTTCATCTATTATATCATGAATTAATATTCATTCTTTCATTTCACTGTTTGTGTATGTTTATTCAATTTCTAGCGTAAAAAAAAAAGTAAATAGAATTTTGTTTATCAAACTAGAAGTTCAAGACAAATGAGCCAAATTTTAGTAAAAGTTGTTAACTAAATTTTTGAAAAAATCAAATAACTACTTAAAGAAAACTTGAGCAGCACGTAGAGAAGCAAGTAGAGAAATGAACAATTATTTCACAATTAAAAAACAGTAAAATTTATACCAAAAAATGATTAATATCTAAAGACAAAATATAACCATTAAAACTGCTCATTTGAAAACTACAAGTATAATAGTTGCAATAATTATTTTCAAATATTTCTATGATAGTAACAACTTCATGACTAGAAATAAATAAATAGAAGAATCGATCCTCACTTTAAAAAAAAAAATACCGTTTTTAAAAGTGTAATAAAAAAATAGAAAAAGAGAGAGAGAGAGAGAGATAAACCAATGGTGAATGTGAGTATTGAAAAACCAAACTTCTAAATAGATATACTCATATATCATATATAGAAGGTAAAACCGAAATTAAAATCGTCCTTAAATTTTAATATCATAAAAACAAATACTTCCATTCAATCAGATGCACACTTCTGTTTATATATTAATATGTGTGTATAGATATACTTATATATATATATATATGTTCTGGTCCTCTTACAAAAACATCACAAAAGCAATGCTAGACATGTCATATCCATTTTTTCATATTACAGAGGATTTTTAAGCAACCTTTTTTGGCGATAATCATAAACTTTCCTGCAAAAGAAAACAAGATCTGGAAAGACATTTGGAGGTGGCATTCGCCTCTTTCTTGGGTAGTCATTATTACCTTGTGGAACAATAGAAAAACTAGGCTGTGAACCATTTTCTGCCATCTTGCGTCGTTTTTTGAATCTGTAATTTCAATAATAACAGAAAAATAAATAAATAAGTAAAAAATTAGAATGAAATTCGAATTAAAAAAAATATATTCTTCTTTCATTTTTCAAACTAACCTGCAATATTCTCCATATGTAAGCACAAAGCATTTGTCGTCAATGCATGCAACACTATTTGTGTCGCGATGTTTCGAAGCAAAAACTTCACCATCGATTTTTTCTATTTTTTTTTCTGTATCAGTATGCTCTGGGCGATAATACCACAACAAACTCATAGTCATTTCACCTAAAAAAAAAGAAAACTACAATGGGAGCATAATCACTTGTTTATTAAGGACCTTACAATTACTTTTGAACTATTTCTAGTATATACAGCAACATATAGCAATTAAAAAAAAAAGAAAAAAATGGTTGCTATATATCATTATAAAATATTTACTATGTTTTAGTAGATTTTTCTAAAAAGTTATAAAGATTACAAAGATTCAAAATTTTGATAGGCATTCTAGTTCTTTTTTATTGATATGCAAAAAGAATAATGCGAAATTGTTTGAAAAAATTTAAATAATTTTATTTCTTTAAAATCATTATTAAACACCAATCAATAAATGAAAACAGCATTGAGCTAGGTTGAGGTATTGTTATTATTGCATTAGGTAATTTATTGTATAAGGAATGTTATTATTTTATCAAATTAAAAAAATACTCTAATAAATAAATAATTAAGTTTGTTAGTTTCCAGTTACTGTAAAGTGAAAGAAAAGAAAATAGGAATTAAATATTTTTAAAGAAATAAATGACAGCAGGCTTTTTTTCTAATCATGCCTCAAATTAATATGTTAAGAGATTTATATCAAAAATAGAGCAAGTTATTTTGTAATAATATTGAAGATTATTTGAAAATTAGTAGAAGTAAATACATTGGTACATACAGAATTAAGAATTTTTTTAAATTATATAGCGGAAACAAAGAAGAAGTCTAAATTGTCCAATATAAGCAAAAAAAAAAAAAAAAGATGTTTTTTCAGATTTAAATATATGGAATTCTTCATACAAACAGGAACTAACCATCAACAGGATTATCCCACAATGCAGTTACTTTAGCAACAAATGGCAAGTCAGTCTTTCGTGGACCTGATTTAAGAAAAACACAATCTTTCACACATATAACATCACCTTCAGCATGTTTCACTGATGAATAACATTTTCGTAGCAAAGGTGGATCCTCATTCTATATGAGAGAAAGTAAATTTATAAGCATATAAGAACTATTTATTATTAAAACAGCATTAATACACTTAATAAATATTAATGAAATGCTTTAAAATCACCTCCCTTCCCCAAAAAAACTATTTGTACAAATTTTTGAGCATATTCCAGAATTATTAGGCTTTTTAGAAAATTACATTAAATAAAAAATAAAATAAAATAATAATTTATTAATTTATGATAAAATTACAGAAAATAAGTTCAGTATAAGATCCTTCCGTTTCGTGCAGCATGTCCAAGAGAAACTCAATTTCATGCAATGTATTTGCAAGCATCTTAGAAGTTATTAAATAAAATTAAGTTACATTATGCAACTTCAGTTGATGCAAATTGTACAAGATAATGAAATATTCCATATAATCCCTTTTTTCATATAATCCCACATCAATTGAACCCGAAAGAGTTGAATTAAACGACATGACTATAATTTGAAAGTTTTTAATACAATCCTTACTAAGTCATTCCTGGTCTCATCTATCAGATTCTGGAAATAATAATACTATGAAAAAAAATTTTAGCAGTTGTATTAGTAGTATGTGACACTGCAAAAATGCTACCATTCCTAGTTATTCTCTTACACACTATTGTTAATGTGTCCAAAAATTCATAGATTTCCCTATATTATATAAATATATATAATCATTATTTTATGTGAAACAGGATGCAGTTTTGAAGACAGTGAAAATACTTTTTACATTTTTAAGTTCTTTTTAATCTATTGGGAAAGTATAGTTATTTACAAGAAAAAAGGTACAAAGCACGTCCGTCACAGTGTTGCACAAAAGCAGAAGTGGGGAAGAAGAGAGAAATAAATTATCCCTCGTTTTATATAACCTGAGATTTTGATAGAGAAAATATTTCTTTACAGAACTAATACATTATTAAGATTCTGATAGGAATTTCTGATGCATGTCCATCACATGTAAAGGAAACACAGGGATCTTTTAAAAAGAATGTGCTTACTGGACAGTTTTCTATACTTTCACGTTGAGCGTGTGAAAGTGTTGGCATTGAGCCGATTCAGCAATTTTATAAAGCTTCTCTTGAATTAACTTAGTAGAGAAAGTGAAATTGGATCACGAAATAAGAGAATATTTTAGAATGAAGTTATTATAGGCTAAATTAAGATAAAATCTTGGAAATTAATTAAATTGAAATTAGGAGTTCAAAATATCATTACATATATATATCATTATGCACACACACATATATATATATTAAATAACAAATATATTTAAAAATCAAAAATAAATTTAAACTTACAGAAATAAATACTTCTTTTAAACATGGAGTACCTTCCCATGACCAACCATGAGCAGGTGGTTTCTCAACTTTTGGAAGCACAAGACGTGGTAGTGATACTAATGGTTGCATATTTTTTGTCAAATGCTTTTCTGCAGCTGAAACATCTTCGTTCTTCTTAGTTTTGCTCAGTTGGGCAAGTGGTCTATTGTAGCAATCTCTGAAAGTTCTCTGCTTACCATGCAATCTTGCTCTTCGAACCACAGCAGATTCTTTTCTCTTTTTAACTTCTAAAACTGTGATATCCGGTGATTCAGTCATGTCTTTTTCAGTATTTTCTTGAAGAGGTTTATCATCTTTAGAAGAAGTGGCAATGTCTCCAATACTTGCTTTCTTACTTTCATTATTTTTATCAGATTTCTTTTCTATTTTTTCTATCTTAATAGGAGACTCCTTTGAAAATCCTTTATTTGGGGAGGATTCAACATTTTGTTTTCCATTATCTGTGTTATTTTGACTACATTTTTTTTCTGCTTCAGCTTTACCAGATGATTTATCAAAAACAGCTTTAGTTTTATCACTGGTCTTAGAGAGCACCTGTTTTTGTTCAATATCATCATCTTCAACATCAACTACTACAATTTTCTCTCTGTGTCTATTCTTAGGTACTTCTAACTGAATGTATGTTTTAATATCACGGTGATTATCTTCCACAATTTCAATAACAGATGGGGGACGTGGTGGATATTCTACTGCCTCAGGTAAATTTCTATGTTGTATATCTTTTCTTGCATTATGATAAGGCATAAAGGTAGAAGATGAATCTGAATGATGTACATTTAAAGACCCATACATATTTGAAGATGGGTCTGTGTTGCACATATTTGAATATGGATTACACATTTCTGAAGATGAATTAGAATGATGCATATTTGAGGGATCAGGATGACTTATTGAAGATGTACTTTGATGATGCATGCTTACAGATGTATTATCATGGTGACTTATATTTGAAAGATGCATGCTTGAAGACTGACCAGAATGGTATTGATTTGAAGAGCTGCTGCTGTTTTTAAAACCATAATATCTCTCGTTTAATTTATCTGGTTTATTTATATTCTTGTAATGCTCTCCAGAACGTGAAGAATGAGGAGAAATATTTCTTGGGTGCATTGGAGCAGCACTATGAGAAACATGAGATAAAACTTCTTTTGACTGCGTAGAAGTATTGCGAGAAAGATGAGAATCACAAGTTGTACCTTTTGTAGAAGCATTTGAATGGGAAGAATTAAATGACGAGCCAGTATCATAGCTGCTGTTTTTAGAAGCAGGATTTTCTTTACGCTCATATGGAAGATTATAGTTCTTGAAAGTACTTGGCACTCGTTTCTGGGTTTGGTAATTTCTAAAATTCTGTTGCGATGAATGCAAAGTAGGCATTACTGGGGATCGTACATGTTTTGGAGGTTGATTAAATGAAATGCTATTACTGGCATGGCTCCTCGCTCTTGAATCATCATCAGGTTGATGTCTTGTGAACTGCGGAGATGAGCTTGGCTGAGAAGGATTTTCTGGATTCAATGGACCAGCTGAAGTAGATGATTTTTGATGAGATGAAATTACAGAAGAATGAGAGGGTAGTGCTGGTTTCTGTGAATGAGACTGATGAGATTCGAAAGCTTGAAAACCTTCACGTTGAGAGGAAGGCTGCTGAGGCCTCTGAGGAGGCTGATGAGGATTAGGTTGAGGATGATATGGTACTGGCTTATGAATTGTATACTGATCTTGAACAGGTTGAATAAGGGGACCAGCAGGCTGATAATATCCTACAAAATAAATAATAAAATTTGCATACCAAAATAAAATTTAGTTACTTTTTCTATTACAAAAAAGTAAACAATTTTCTTCCTCAGGTTTTTTAGGTATAAATATGCATGGAATTACAACTATAATTGGATAATTTTAGAAGAAAATGCCATTGATTATACTGCTATGTTATGCCATTATTAAATTTCTACTTATAATCCCGAACAACAATGTATAAATTAATATAACAATATATAAACAATATATAAATAAATATATAAATTAACATTTATATATTTCATAATATACTAGAGTTAAATAAGTGTTTCAGCTGTAGGAAAAGTATTTAATCCTATAAAGAAAAGTGAATTAATTTAGGATGTACAGATGATCTTAACTTAATGAGAAAAAAAGCTCTTAAAGAATAATTTTGAGAAAATTCTATTATCAGTTATGTTGAAGAAGGGCAAAAAACAGGTATGTCTTCTGTTCTATATTGCTTGTCTTGAAGTAATAGGGGACTCATGGTGGAAACCATAAAGGAATTAAAGCAAAGATTCTCTATCAGTCTGGCACAGAGTGCCAAGAAAGCTCCCCCTCCCCTCTCTTTTGGAATCTTCTTTTTAGTGAAGCTTCCTGTTCAACTCCTCCTTTATAGCTTGATTGAGACCAGACATGACATGTTCTTTTTTGACCGATTTTGTTGTAATGTAAAATCCTCACTCTTTTTTCTTTATTTCTTGCCACTATTCAAAATTATTTTTTCATTGTTAAATAAATTTCATTTTATTTTAATTTTAAACTCTACTTATAATGTAGCTAACTTCTTAAGCCTTTTTCTTTAAGAAAAACCATCAAGAACTCTATCCACCCTGCCATATATTGGAAAGAAGCCAGTTGATCAATTGTTTGGCAAAAACTGGAAGTGTAGAATTACCCAGAATGGGTGAATCCAAAAACATGTTATACATTTCTAAGAAATTTTGGTGTTGAGAAGGTTTTAAGATATTATACATTAACCACATGCCAATGGTGAACTTTAGGCTTAACTGCGCATCAATGGCAATTCATTATCAATAGACTAATACGATATCTTTGGTAATTAATTGCTACCATGAGGTTAATCCTTAAGTACTGATTATTCATATGCTATTGGCAAAGAATTAAAGCATTTGTACGTTGTATACTCAGAAAACTGCAAATGATCAACTCTGCAAAAAAAAAAAAAAAAAAAAAAAAAAAGAGCTTTTTTTTTAATAGTAATTTTATGCTGAGTTATATTTGAACAAATTAAAGATTATTCAAAAGTGATGCTTTTTGCTAGACAAATTCAAATAAAGACTTTTCTTTTTTAAATTTGAAGAAATCCTATTTGAGTAAGAATCCTAATTTCAAACCTAAAATCATGCTTAAATTACCAGATATATAGTATAAAAAATTTCACAATGATAACAAAAAGAGATAAGTTACTCATTTAATTAATGATTAATCATTACTGTTTAAGAAATGCACAAGACCAATGTAAATTGTTAACATTAACTGGAAGCAATTCATTGACCATAATGGAATGAATTAATTGCCAGTAAAAACAAAAATTAAGGTAGCCATAATATTTGTGAGACATATACTTCATAACAGATATCAAGCAAATTACAAATTATTTAAAGGTATATATAGGTAAAATCATACCATATTCATTAGAAGGAAACTGTATTGGTTGAGGATGACGATAATGTGGAACAGTAAATGCACTGCCACCAAACTGACGAGGAAGTCTGTGATCCATACTAATAGCTGGTGGTACAGGTCCCATACTAGGATTCATCTGATATGTATGAGGTGGTAATATAGGGTTACGATTATAATAGTGTTGACTATTTGGCAAAAGAGGCTCATTAACAAAAGGATGTAAACCATCACCAGAGGGCCTAGAGGTTGATGGAGAGAGATTTCTGGAACCAGGTTTATATGTTGTTTGCATTTGTACACAGTAACTTTCATTAGTACTTTTTGACTGATAATGATACATCTGTGTAATAGCTACATCATCATTTGAAAGAATCTGCTCTATCTTCCTTTCAGACTTACTGTCTGTTTTAATTTCAGCATCATTGTGAGTATTTATTTGAACTTTTGTAACTTCAGTATATTGGGTCACACCAACTTTGGTAGTTGCAGCACTTGAAGCAACTACACTATTTGCAACATTACATTTTCTACTTGCAGAAGCCAAATCTGTATTGCTTTCAATGATGGTTAAGTCTGGTTCATCAGAATGATTCTTTTGTTTAGGAGTTTCGGGTCTTTGGTTATCTGAAGTCTGCTTTTTATGAGTAACTGATGGATCAATACTTTTGTTCATTTGCTCTTTAGAGGAATTTTTTAAAATTTCATTTTGTTTATCATTTCTTTCCACCAGTTTAGTTTCTATAAATGTCACATCATCCTCTTTTTCAGTTTTAATAACTGTGATATCACATTCTGTTCCCATAGCAGCTTCTTTTTCATCAGAAGCACCATTGCATTTTTCATTTCTTCTATAAACCCTTTTTGGTTTAGGCTCTTGTAAATAACTTGCAGCTAATATAGCTTGTGCATTCAGACTTGCCATACGCTTACAAATTCTAGTATCAATAATTTCTACATCAGGAAATTTCCTTTTTTTCCCTCTTTTTTGAGCTTTTACTTTGGCTTGCAATTTTTCTTTCTTCACATTTTTTATCTTATCTTTATCACTACATTTAGATTTACTGCCATCATTAAATTTAGATTTATTGCCACCATTAGATTTAGATTTACTGCCATCATTCATTTTCGATTTATCAACATCATTCGACTTAGATTTATCATTCCTTTTAACATTTGCATTTATAGCAGGCTTTGGTTCTTTTTTAACTTTTACATGATCATCATCATCATCATCAATATCTGAATTCTCATTCAGAAAATCAATCAGTGAACATTCATCAGCGTCATTTAAGTTTTCTCCAACAGTTCGCCCTTCATTTTCATACAAAACATGAACTTTAGCTAAAGCATTTAAGCTGGCCATGCGATGGGCTCTGGCAGTTGGCCATTCTTGCTGCATATTATAAGGAAATCTTGGTCTTAATTCGCGAGATGAATCATGATCTTTACTTTTATTCGTAGCTGACAATTTGTCACAAAGCAATTTAATGGCTTTGGCCTTTTTTGCAGCTCGGTTCTCAGGTTTCTTTGATTCATGTATACTGGACTTAACTTTGGAAGTTGTATGTTTTACAACAGTTTTCTTCTTTCTTGAACATTCATTTTCTTCCTCCTCCTCCTCCTCTTCTTCTTCAGATTCTTCATCGCTATCAGTATCTTCATCAGATGACAGCACTCTTGACGTTGAGTAACTTACTTTCTTTACAGATACAGACTTGCGCCGATTGCATGATTTCACAACACTCACAGTGGAAGAACGTTTGGAAACAATCACAACTTTTTGGTGATTTGTATTAGTTTTTTTCCGGCCATCTTTTGCTGTACAGCATTTCAAATTTGACTTCTTTACAGGCTGTTTGGAATATTGAGCATGCTTGGATCCTTTCCAACTATCTGACTTCATGACACAATCACAAGATTTTGAAGAATTTCCTTCTTTATTCAAATTGTTACGCTTCCCTCTCTCCGATGTCAAAAACCTTGTGGCATAGCGGAAACTTCCATCTTTCTTCACAGATGCCACTCGTGAAGAGGATTTCGTTCCAGACATGCTGAGGTTATTGACTATGGCTAATTTTATAAATTACATATTCAGTATTTGTGCATGACCTAGAAAAATCAATAACTGAAATAAGATTTAATTCAGTAAAGATCCAAGCAAACCAAATATGTCAATATATATATAAGCATTAAAGTACCTAATTTAACTACAAAGGGATATTCTGCATGGAGTTCATTTATATTAATTATTTGTAATACAATTATGGTAAAAATATAATGCTAAAATGAATAATTCCAAATAAATAATAACAGATATGGATTTTGATAACATGGAGTGTAAAATTATCAGTTTTTGTAATTATATAACATGTTTTTCCCTTTATTTCTTTATATTGAAATGTATCATTTTTAAAATTATAATTGGCGAGTTTTAAAATTTTGATGGCTGATTTTGAAATTATTAATGAAAAATATTCTATTTTATTGTAAAAAAGAAAAATTGCTTGATTAGGGAGAAAAAAATCCAGAGAGCTAACAAAATTTAACAATTGTATATATTAAATTAAGTAATAAAACTTTAAGTTATTGAAACATTTATAGTAATTACTATAAAAATATGATACCATGGAAGGAATTTGCATAATTTTTGAGAAAGGTCCTAATTAATTTAAAAATTATTTAATGTTTCAAGAGACCAATTAATTTGATCTATTAATAAGGGAAATGAGTTTTAATATTAATAAATGTACATTTAATATGAAGTCAAATTTTTGTAAATTGATGAATATGAAATTTCTTTTCATGGAAATGTAGAAATAAACATGAGTTAAAATCAAATGTACAAAAAAACTATATTTAATATAAAAACTATATTTAATATCAAAAGAAATAATTTATAAAAAATACTATCTAAATTAAATTCACATAGTTTGCAAAACTTTCCTATTTTGCTTAACCTGACAACTTGATATTAAATCCAGCTCTATATATAAAATATTTATAAGAATTCTTACTGCACACTAGTTTACAATTTTAAGGCAAGATAATTATAGCAGCATACAGGCCTTGTCTTAAAAAACAACAACTGCATATTTAAACCATAAAAGTAAAAAACAACCCAGTATAGCACATAAGCTATTAAGAGTTCTTAGTCTGACAAGAATTATTTTCTGTTTGTATTGATTAAAACAGGAGTCCATCATCGACAGACGAAATTTTAATTATCATGATTTATTAAAGCCAAAATGAATCTAAAGTTTCGACATAGAAAGATGTTTTTTATGGGATCATAATTAAGAAGTTTCAAATACAACAATAACTCATGAATTATTTTTCTTAAATATCCACCCACTTCTGGAAAAAAAAAAACACACAGGATGCTTGGATTATTATTAGAAAAAAAATTAAGAATAGAAACATAAATTTAAACATTTTAATAAACAACCAAAAATTTTTTTATTTCCTACTTAACTCATAATAATTTTGAACATTTTCTATCAAAGATGTTTGTAACATTTCTTGTTGTTTGAGCATACCAAAATTTCATTTGATTTTAATGAATTAAAATTTCAAAAAATGCCAAGCATAACAAGCATTTGACTCTAAGCATAACAAACCAAAATTTGATTTTATTCATTTTGACCTCTAGGCACAATAGTTTGTCTTATTAAACTCTATCTCACAGACACATTCATCTGTATTATAAATAAAAAAGCTTTTGCTTTAAAAAAAGTTTTGACTTTTTAGTTATACTTTGAAGTAGGCAATCTTGATGCATGATAAAAATATCTTTTAGTGGATACAAAAGTTATGAACTTCATTTGAGAATTATTATTATTTTTTTTTACAAATTACATTCCTATTTCTTACACAAAGACTATATCTGCCAAATCCACTATTTATTGATTTTGTTTCCTTTACAATTATATTGTATATAATATTGAAACATCATTTATGATATCTTTTCAGTTGCAAACTATACATGCGATACATTGGAAAACATGCGATTAATCTAACATAAAAAAAAAAAGAATTTACATATTAAATAACTGACAATTTTGAGAAATTACAAATGTTTTTTAAAAATTCTTTTTTTTTTTTTTTTAGTTTTGAGGAGGAGAAGGAAATTTAAAGAGATTCTTAAACTATTTTAAAATTTAGAAGGAAAAAAAAAAATCAAAATTTATTTTTAAAAAGAGGTTTTACTGCTGAACTAAAATTCAAGCCGAAGGTGAATGAGAAATAATAAAAGGTGAAATTACAATAAACAGAAAATTGATCTTAGATTATATGGATGATTTAATAGGTCATAGTAGTTCATATAGTAGTTCACAAACTTAAAACTAAAAAGTTGTGCTGTAGGTACTTTGTACATTTTTGTTGATGCCAAATTAAGTAAAAGTAGGGACTTTTAAATGCAAAATTATAATATTCTTCATCTTTTGAAAATATTTGCCATGGAGGAAATCATGTAAACACACTGCAATAGTATTAAGTGATTATCACATAATTATACTTTATAAAAAGAATAAATTTAAGTTTTTATCATTAAAATTTTTTTTGTAAGATAAGATATCACTGAATTCATCTAAAACATAGAACCAATATTTTCTTTCAATTCCTCAGACTCTCAAGTTAATAGTTTCTTATTAATGAACATGCATTTTTTTTACCCTCCAAGAAGTTCGACGGAATATTTTAAAACATTCAGAAATTAGTTTTAAAAAAAGATAAATTATGTTATATATATATATATATATATATACAAATGTATATGTTATATTTAAAAATCTAAATTGAATTTTAATTTCCAAAATTATATTTGAAATAACCTTCATTCTAAAATGTTCTCTTACTCAATCAATTCCCACTTTTTATTTAATCAATACACACAATTTATAAAATTGATATCTCAGCATTTTTTCATGCTTTGAGTGAAGGAATAAAAGTTCCTAATGGTTACAATATTCTTTTAAAGATATTAATGATTCCCTTTTCTCAATCGGCATGCACCAAAGAAATCTGTATTAAAATCGTATAGTAAAATCATCGAAGGAAAAAATTTGGGCACTTTTGCTCTAGTGCTTTGATGTGGACTGAAACATATTGTATCATCATTTGTAGAAAATATGTATAAATTATGCCTCCTGGAAAGAAATAAATCGAAATTTTGAAAAGTTTTAAAAAAGTTTAAAATTTTGAAAAGTTTCTTCTATTCAGCCATGCAACTGCTAAAACATGTTTACACATACATATATATATAGATATATATTCCAAACTTTAAAGAATATTTTTAATTAAAACTTCATAATAAAAATACATAAATAAAATAAAATAATCTTCTAATATTCAAACATGAAGAGGCCAGTATGGAAAATTGCAAGGGTAAATAATCACATTCCTGACTAGACTGAGATAAGATTAATAATGATCCTAAGAAAAATACATCACATCTGTTTTATACTTTAAAACGTCTAATATTTTCTTATTATAATGGTCCTTGGGTTTATTTGGTGATATTAGGATTTTATGAAGACTATAACTAAGATTTATTGAAATTAGTGAAGTATTGATAACATTTTGGCGAGATTTCAACAACATCTTGACAATATATCTTTGATTCATATCTTGTTTCATGGCCAACTCTCAGGGGCAGCTAAAATAAAAAAAATTATGAAACTTTCCCTCAGTTTTTGAAAGTGAATTGATGGCTAAAGTTTTTAGTAAAATAAAATATCAATCTACTGTTCAAATCCTCAATATTAATAAAAGAAATATATGTAAGTTACTGTATTAAAAACTATTGTATACAAAATATATACTGTTTTAAAAATTAATTTCTAAATAAAGGAGATAGTGAATAGGCATTTTATTTTTGGCATTAATAATATACTGCTTTTTGAAATCCTAATTGTATATATGTTTAATTTTGAGCTAAAAAAGTTCAAATCAAGTGAAATAACAGCATATTATAATTAAAATTTATATAATTTTGACAAAAAAAAACTTGAATTGAACTTTAAAAAAAATTAACTTAATATCAATAATTTTAAGTTCTGAAGCGAAATAATCAAGAGAAGCAGGAAAATTACTTCATTTCAGAAAAAATGTTATGAGCATAGAAATTTTATTAAGATTGCCATTTTATTTAATGTGGAAGGAAAAAGCAAGCAAAGTACATGCATATTCTGAAGTACTTTAATAAAGGTGTAGCTAAAAATATAAATATCAAAAAATACTAAAATGTGACAAAAAAAGTTAGAAGTTTTATTTGAATCCAAATCTTATTAGAAAACTCCTACATGTAAACAGTACATACAAATAAAATGAAACAGCTTACAATCAATGCCTACTCTTTGTATATATGTTAAATAAATACTTCTTTACGGAAAAGCATTGAAAGGGAGGGGGGGAAAGAAGTTTTCGGCGTCCTTGAGAGAGATTCCAAATATACCTTTAAATAATATATTTATTGCTAGTCAGCTACAGCATGATGCAACTAGAAAATAGGAAGTTTAAGAATATACATTTTTATTCTGTCAAATCTGTTACAAAGATTATGAACAAACATTAATCAAAATTGCATATATTTTAACATTAATATGCTAAACAGAAGTGAAAAGCTACTTGTTTTAATTAAATACAAAGTATAATAACATCAAAAAGGAGGATATATAATTGTCAATAATACAATTCTTACACAAAAAAAGTCATAAAATATTTCGAACAAATTCTTATTATATAGAATAAAATCTGCTCGTAGATTATCAAAAAGTTTTAAGAAAAAAAATATGCTACTTAATATTTCTCCCTGTCATATAAATATTGAAAAGAAAATGAAATAAATTCTTCGAATTATTTACGACTTATGAAGGAATTAGACCCAAATATCCAAATGCTTTTATTAATACTAATATTACAAAATTCTGATTAAAAACTAATATCAGCATATATACAGATTTAATAAAATGTTAATATTTTCAAAAAATTGTTCCAAAAATTAAGGGCAATAAAATATAGAAATATTACCCAAATAATCTATAATTTCCTGCTACGGATACAGAAACTGAAACGCGAACGAAAAGCTGAGTTGAGGGCTTTGACTTCTTTGGTTATTATTATTATATTCCCGGAAGGGGTCGACTATTCCATTAATCCATATGACATTTTTTAAAAATATATCGAGCCAAAGTTATATTTACACTGATAAATGAAAGATCGTGAAGAAATAATTACAGATATTAAAGTTCTGAATAATGGATATCTTAAAAAAATTTTAAGTATACCAGGGCCTCAAAAATATCCTCTGAGTGTTCACAATGATTCAAAGCTTTTTTTTCTGTTAAAAGAGTAGTGGTATTTCTGAAAATAAATTAGTCCCTTTCTTTAAAAATATATTACTTTATAAATTTCATTATTCTGTAAACGAAAAATTAAACCATTTGATGAAAATGAAATTCATTCTCCGGCCGATCAGGAAAATGGATGAATAATTTAACGACCGAGAGTATATATATCCCGGACGCCAGGAAGAGCTATGAAGAAGCATTAGTGTGTTTTTGTTACTTTTTAATGTGATGAAAAGAAAATAATTATAATGCTTTTCTATGAATGCATTTAGATATGCTAAGTAACTGATGACGATTCGGTGCAAAATAAATAAATAAATAATAACATTGTTTGCTAACGAATTTTAAAACCCATCGCCCTTTTGCGCGTGCGTTAGGATGGGTTCAATTCGTCAAAATAGGGGTGAGAAGAAAGATGAAATGAGGAGATGTTTAAATTTAACAATAAAATAAACACGAATAACTCGCAAAATAAATTAAAATAAAATAATAAAGCCAGAAATGACAGGATACATACAGGTGAAAAAAAAAATGAAAGAAAAGTATTTAATAAGGTGAGAATCAAGGTCAAAGAATAGCGAAGAATTCTGGAAATGTGCTGATCCCTCCGCGTCTCACCCTTTAGTGAGATAGAATAGTTGAAAAGTGGTCATCTCAGGATACTGAAACGAACAGTAATAACATCCCAGGGCAGCGATTATGCATTCGCTTTATTACAAGAATGTATTAGAGATGCATAATCCACGATTTTTTGGATAACAAATAATTTTTCTAAGGTTATTTTTAAATATTTGTTCCACATATCTATTATTTCAATCATATCATTAATTAAAAATAATTACTTAATATTAAATATAAAATTTATTAATTGTAATTAATACTTAATTTACTAATTTAAATAACGTATGATTGAATTAATTTATCTATTTCAGCTTACTTCTTAAATTTGATTTTTTTTCAAAACTATTTATTTAATTTCTTTATTAGAGTAAACCATTTTCTGAAAAATTTGAATTAAATATATATGTCATTTCTTTAAATTGTTTAATTTAGTTCTATATTCTACCGATAGATGACGCCAACAGTAAACGGAGTATATGCAAAGTCAAGTCACAGCAATTAAAAATGATTTATATGGAATAGTACATCAAATGCGAATATCGGAAGTGGAGCGGCGACTTCACACTTTCTAGTAAAGTCACCGCTCCGATAGATTTCAGTGATATGCAATTAGAGATGCATAATCCACGATTTTTTGAATAAGAAATAATATTGCTATTATTATTTTTAAATATGTGTTCCAAATATCTGTTATTTCAATCATATTATTAATTAAAAACTATTACTTAATATTAAATATAAAATTTATTAATTATAATTAATACTTAATTTACTAATTTAAATAACGTGTGATTGAATTAATTTATCTGTTTTAACTTACTTCTTAAATTTTATTTTTTTGTCTCAAAATTATTTATTTAATTTTTTATTGGAGTGAACCATTTTCTGGAACAGGTGAATTAAAAATATATGTCATTTCTTTAAAATGTTTACTTAAGTCCTATATTCTACCAATAGATGGCGCCAGCTGTAAACAGAATATATGTAATCAAAGTCAATCATGTCATGAGCAATTAAAAATGATCTGTATGGAATAGTGCATCATCATATGCGAATATCGGAAGTCACTCCAGTAAAGTGGAGCGGTGACTTCGCACTTTCCGGTGAAATCACTGCTGAGATAAATTTCAGTGATATGCAATTCAATGATACGATAATTTCAATAACCGGTCCGTTCACTTTTCAATCCATTCACAGATTTCTTTCAAGAGCTTCCATTGGACATATCGTATCGATTGTTACTTTCCAGTAAAGTCACTGCTCCGGCAAATTTCAGTGATATCGTATCGATTGTTACTTTCTATCGTGATCCAAACCTGTAATCGAAATATCATCAGTAAGATTGTATCAAGGATTTGAATCACACTCCCCTTTGAAAAGTATTGATCACTTGTATTTGTGACATTTTGATATTGGTTACGTAGTAACCGCTCGTAAAATATTCGTAATCCCTATATGCAATTCAATGATACGATAATTCCAATAACCGGTCCGTTCACTTTTCAATCCATTCACAGATTTCTTCTTTTCTGTTTTGTTAGAGAGCTTTCATTGGACAGATCGTTTCGATTGTTACTTTCCAGTGAAGTCCCCGCTCCGTTAAATTTCAGTGATATCGTATCGATTGTTACTTTCTATCGTGATCCAAAACCTGTAATCGAAATATCACCAGTAAGATCGTATTAAGGATTTGAATCACACCCCTTTTTGAAAAGTATTGATCACTGGTATTTGTGACTTTATGATATTGGTTACGTAATAACCGCTCGTAAAATATTCGTCATCCCTAGAATGTATACACATATGAATTGGATATATTTGTAGTTTTCATTAATGTACAAAAAAAAACCCCTTTATATGCGAGTAATGTAAGAAAATTCGTGAATAAGGGAAATGTTGAAATAGATTATATCAATTGGCAAAGTCTTCTTTGCTATGTTTGCATACATTACAATGCGTGCCTTAAGTGCATTAATCCTCCTCAAGTTAAATTCTATTTGATCAGGTGATAGTACAAGTGAACTTCTCTCTTGACTATAATGGCAAATAAACTAATTAATTTCAAAAGATTACCTGAATAAATTCGTGCATACTCTAAGCTAAATTTACTAAATAAATAACTTAAAATGCTTATTTTTGAAAAAAATTGTAATTAAATTAAAATTGTAAAAAATTTCTTGCTTTCCATTATATATATATGTATGTAATGACATATTAACTCTAATATCAATTTGATTAATTTTCAAGATTTTATCTTAATTTAGCCCATAGTAACTTTATTCTAAAATATCCTCTTATTTCGTGATCCAATTCCACTGTCTCAACTTAATTAATTCAAGAGAAGCTTTATAAAATTGCTGAATCGACTAAACGCCGATACTTTCACACGCTCGGCGTGAAGGGGTAAAAAACTGTCCAGTAAGCACATACTTTTTAAAAGATCCCTGTGTTTCCTTTACATGTGATTGACATGCGTCAGAAATCCCTATCAGAATCTTAATAATATATTAGCACTATAAAATAATATTTTCCCTATCCATATCTCATGTTATATAAGAGGAGGGATAATTTATTGCTCGCTTCTTCCCCACTTCTGTTTTTGCAACGCGCTGTGGCGGACGCACAATGTCTGCGTCTTTGCTTGTAAATAATAATGCTTTCCCGATGGATTAAAAAGAACTTAAAAATGTAAAAAGTCTCTTCACTGTCTTCAAACTGCATTCTGCATCACAACAAATAATATTACATATTAAAAAGTCGACAGGATAGTTTCCTGTGAAAAGTTGTCAAATTAATTAAAATTAAATCCGCGTGAAATGAAAATGAATCCTTCAATAGCTCTTCGTTGACTCTCTTCGTTCCTTCCAGCCGTCTCGTATGTTTCCGTGGCGAAGCTCTTTCACCGCCGTCTCCTTCGGCTGTTTTCAGCCACATCGTTTCATGCAAACCATAGTCCAGGGTCCGGTCCAGTTCCCGTTGAATCCCGTGCTTTCCATAACCTGTGACTTCATCCGACACTACTGCTTAATGCCCTTGTGTTTGTGCTCCATTTCGTCATGTGCATGCTCCTTATATCTACAAGGAGTTGATTCTCCTTGTCATCATAAAAAATTTCTGGCTCCTTACCTGTGCTAAATAATTCCGATATCAACATCATTTCCTTATTAAATCATCATCGTAATAATAATCGCCTGCTTTACTCGCCAGTGGTCTCCAGTGCTAAAGTGAATCAACCAGATTTCGAAAATATCACTTGTGTTGTTATATTATCATCTCAATATAAAAATAGTTTTCCGTCACCTGCCGTAATCTCCAGTTTCAGTGCTCAAAATTGCATTTTGTTATTAGCTAAAAAAGTGATTATTTTTCAAAAAGTGATCATTGTTTTAAAAAAATCATCCATCAGCTGACTCAACGAGTGAAATTCAAAATTTATATTCTGTACTTTTGATTTCATTTTAAATGGCATTGTTCTATTATAATATAATTACAAATAATCTTTTTATATTATTCAAAATATCATGAGTTTTAGTTTAAAATATTGATTTTTTTAATTTTTTTATATTTGTTATTTAAAATTTATTGATAATTTTATAATTTGTTGAATTAGAAATTTATGTGCATGCTATTAATATCTAAGAAAAAATGATTTCCAAAATTTAATTAAATTTATCTAACTCAAAGGTTTTTAAAAAATATGCATGCAGACCTTGTGAACGAAAAAAGTAATGGCACGTGATAATTAGACTAAGGTAGTAAATACCTCAGGGGAAATTGTTACACCTTTGACAGTTATTAAGCCACCCTCTATTATCACTGTGTCCAAATACTTGTTTTTTACAAAATACAAATATTTTTTATATTACATATTTTTTTCTCTCCAAATACTATAAGAGTATTTTGAGTCTTGTGTTCGTTACATTCATTCACAAGTGTTTTGTTTGATATTTTTGAATTTTGCAATTATTATTATCATTTCCAAATGATTTATTTGAAATACATGAATCTCACATTTATTTACATTTCCAAAGCTTTATATGAAACCATTCAATTTTAGTTGGGTTATTTTCATTTCCAAGATTTTCATTAGATATTTTCAATCTTATATTTATGGTTTCAGTTCCAAGTGTTTAATAGGAAATATTTCAATTTTGCAAGTATTATTTTCATATACAAGTTTTTTACCTGAAGTTTTGAATGTTGTGTTTTAATATCCAGCTGAAATACTTAATTTAAAATCATAACTACACTGATATTTCATTTGGGTGAAATCATAATATTGATATTATATTTAATAATTTATTTCTAATTTAATAATATTGTTGAGTCCGATTTCCTAACATTTAAGAATAATATAAGCAAGACTGTCAGA
Source organism: Argiope aurantia (assembly GCA_026543865.1). Lineage (NCBI taxonomy): Eukaryota > Metazoa > Arthropoda > Arachnida > Araneae > Araneidae > Argiope > Argiope aurantia. The sequence goes on from JAPMOR010065320.1 coordinate 256,395, forward strand.
TTATTTTCACCAAATTTCTACAGAAAAATAGCCAGAATACATTTGTGCAATGTATCATTTAATTTTTAATATTTTGTTATTATTGATGATTATTAAGGTTTTTATATATTATTTTCATAAATATAATTCTTTTTATGTTTTTAATATAAAATGATGAATGGGATTTCTGAATTAATGATTATATAATGTGAAGGTAAGGGAAACTTGGATATCACTTTTAATATGTTTTTAAATTTTAGTTTCTTACTTGACCACCACTGTAAGGTAAGGCTGTATGTCGAGGGCCCCGACATACTTCTGCGACTTGCAGTGGGGAGGGGGGGGAATTGTAATGATATTTTAACTCTAATTTCAATTTAATTAATTTTCAAGATTTTATCTTAATTTAGCCCCTAGTAACTTTATTCTAAAATATCCTCTTATTTCGTGATCCAATTCTACTGTCTCAACTTAATTAATTCAAGAGAAGCTTTATAAAATTGCTGAATCGACTAAACGCCGATACTTTCACACGCTCGGCGTGAAGGGGTAAAAAACTGTCCAGTAAGCCCATTCTTTTTAAAAGATCCCTGTGTTTCCTTTACATGTGATTGACATGCGTCAGAAATCCTTATCAGAATCTTAATAATATATTAGCACTATAAAATAATATTTTCCCTATCCATATCTCATGTTATATAAGAGGAGGGATAATTTATTTCTCGCTTCTTCCCCACTTCTGTTTTTGCAACGCGCTGTGGCGGATGCACAATGTCCGCGTCTTTGCTTGTAAATAATAATGCTTTCCCGATGGATTAAAAAGAACTTAAAAATGTAAAAGGTCTCTTCACTGTCTTCAAACTGCATTCTGCATCACATATATATATAAACGACATAATTTAAATTCAAAAACAAAAACATGGCTCTGACAAGTTAATATCTGATCTTCGAAATCAGGTAGAAGTATTTGCTGAGAAGGAGGGAGAGTATAAAATGGAAATCGCCCAGAAATAATAAGGTTGTAATAAATATGACCGAGTTGAATTCTATACATTTCCCTTTTAATATTTATTAATAAGAAATTTTACAATTTTTTTTACCATTTAATTTAAAATAAATTTTTAAGTTTAAACTTTTTTATGCAAGATTTATTGAATGAGAAAGAAGAATGCTATCTTCATTATCTTAAAAGCGATCTTCAATTAAATACTTTGAGATTTAAATTTGCCATAATATTCATTTTTTTAAAAACTGCTTATATAGATATTTAAAAAAAAAATCAGTAATCATTTTTTTTTCAATTCTCTGGCTTAAGTTGAGGAGGTGAGCATGGGGCCCAAACTCACACAGCCTAAAGGCATCTATAAATCACCTTACCACAGAATGCTCAACAAACAATGTTATGATATCGTCACGTTTCTATTCTGCATTCAATATATCGAACAGCACCAAGAAGATAACGTACAATTTCTTAATCCGATCCTAGTTATTCGGAATGCTTCTTCCACACAGGTTTGCAGGGAAGAGTATTAGATCTCAACCTAAATTTTTTCATCTCTGTGCACGAAAAAGAAAATTCTCTGATAAAAAACAAAAATTTTAGATTTAGACAAGAAAGTTTCTTGAAACACTATAAAAGAGAAGCAGAGAAGGGTATGATATCAATCAAAAGTTTTTTCTTCTTCTTAATACTTCAATTACACTGTAAAACGGTTATAAAACAACAACAACAACAAAAAATGAATAATAGAAGCATGTTCTTTCTCTCTCTCTATCTCTCAAAAAAAGTAGATACATGAAAATTTGAAGACATAAGTCCCGTGATTAAAAAAAAATTCCTTTATATGTAAAAAAAAAAAAGCATTGTGGGAACGGCAAGGCACCTTCTACAAGAGAGGGATAGTAACAAAATTCGAATTCAGAAATATTTCTCTCAAATGAAAATTTTGAATAATAGATTTTTAAATTTAGAAAAATCTAAAATGCAACCTTTTTGCAATTTCAGCTAAAAGGGTGAAACACGAATAAATGAACCAAAAAACGTCGGTGTAACAGAAAATGTGTTTGTGCTTTTTCTTTCTGATTAGAAAGCAGGCCTTTTCAGCCTGATCGAGGATATTGAATAAGTTTTGTATTTTTAATTGTTTTTTTTTAAATATTTCAATAAGTGCTATTAATTGCTGCTTCATTTTTCCACTGATAGTTTGAACAATGGAGTCGTGAACTTCTTATTCGATATCTTTATATATATATTATTTTGTGATTTGATATGATCTTTGACAATTGTCATGTCTACTCATAATAAAAGTTAACCTCTATCATGAGAAGTGCTGCATAAATGACACATCTTTGCTTTTCAAATGAGCGATAAATGATTGGATCTTTTGGTTGGTAAACCAAAACTTCATTGAATTTGGCAAGAAGTTTTGAAGAATATTGATAAAATCTGTCGAGATTTCCCAAGTCTCATGTTAAAACCCAATACATTTCGGTGAATTCTCAATCTGTTTATACATTTAAACAAAAGTGAAAAATTATGTTCCTCCATATTGCTGTCGATATGATAGATAGAATAATAACTTTTTAAAGTTTCACAGCTTAATTATATTTATTGAGTCCCGAATAGTAAAGATTATTTTTCTTAAGAAATAAATTTTTATATTTCAATACGGTTATGTTTTTCCATATGTAAATTTACAGAAAAAAAAAAAGAATTAATTTCAGAAAATTAGATTTTGCATCTTTATTTCCTTACATTTTTTGACTGTGTCTTAAAATAAGTATTTTTATAAAGACATTTGAAAAACTTTTGAATTATTTTTAATATAACTGGCATTTTCAATTTATTTGGTACTGACATCATTCATTGAGAACAAATTGTAATCAAGATCATTAACAGCCTCAAGTGACTCAGTTAGATAAAAAGATTAAACAGTAACGAACACAAAAATAAAAAGATATCAAACTTCATCAGTTTCTGTATAAAATTTCATATACAACAACAACAACAACAAAAACCCAGCAACAATGATTTTTTATAAAGATTAATTTGAAAATATCGTTTGTCAACAAAATATATACAATCAAATTGAATATACTTTCAAATTTTTAAGTGGTCTGTTAACTCTCCTTATTGAGGATATGTTGGAAATATTTAAATTCTAGTGATACAGTTTGCAGTGTTTCTGATTTTAAGTACTTCAACATAAAAGCTAAAGTCTTCTAATGATGACAGATTTTGTCTAGACATCACCAAGTTAAAATATAGCTTGGTGCTAATGAATTAGATTCAATTTGAATTTCTACTCATCTTTCAAAACTTGGTTATCTACACTTTGGATACATAATAACAGATAAACTGGTAAGAATTTTTCATCTGAAAAATTATTTCCAATTAATTTATAACAACTTTATATAAATATCTTTTGTCGACGCTTTACTCTATTTAGTTACCGTAATATAAATATCGCTTCGCAATGCTTTCTTTAAAAAAAATTATTCTTTACTTAGACTTTCCTCCTGATTTGTCCTCGAAAGAGATCAAAGAGAGTTACAAGAAAAAGTCTGCAGGATTTTTTTAAATGTTAGTTTTGAATTCCATTTCGAAGCATCAATCCATTATTGGATTGGCCTGTCAAGCGTGGGCTTGGTCTGTAAATATTAGTTTCCAAGAGAAAATATCGGAGCGCCTATACTTACAATGTAGTTTTGAATTTTTATAATATATAGATGGAATTTTCAAAAATGCATGAATTGAAATCAAAAGATGAAGTGCAATTTCTGCAACATTAAATTATTTTTATTTTTCATATGCACATAAATATTATAAATAAGCTTTATAAATACATTTCTTTACATGTGCTTTGGTGTTATATCAAGTGGTGATATTTCATATATTTTTACTTTTTTTTCAAAAGGTTTTTACAGTACATGCCTAACAACAATAATGTGATAACCGTAGCATTTGTCATGTTATAAAGTTCGTAAAATTTTGTATATTAATACGGGAAAATAAGAATAAAGTGAATGTTTCATGACAATGACATATAGTTAATATTTTGTTCATACAATGTATAAAAATATCTTCAACCTAATTAACATTGGAAGTATTAGCTAGTAAGTAAAAATAACCAATTAGAGAGGTCCACCCTACACTTTCTCGCAAACTCTAATAAAGATTTTATCCCAATAACATTATAGACCTCTGCCACGTGTGCTCATACTTTTAGTTTTAGATTGACGTAAGAGATTTGTGCCTTAAGAAAGTAAAGAAAATCAAATATGTATTTTGGACAGCTCGTTCTTCTATCTATTGAAACCAAAACTTGCCAGAAAACTACAGTTTTAGTGATAAGAAGTTTTAGACTTACTACGTTTACATGCATGCGAAAATACAGATCAATAAACAGTCAACTATTTGTCGGATTTAGTTAAAAATTTGATTTGGATCTATATTTTAAATGCCTAATATATGCACCAAATTTTGTCTAGCTCTTTATATGTTGTAGTTATCGTGTTCATTTGATTGGTGAGATGTACAGACAAACTTTTTCTGTGTGGGTAAGGCTTAAAATTTTAGAGACCTTTATAAATTCGGTTGTAAGTCAATGCATCAAATTTCATATATCTAGCTCAGTGAGTTTTTGAGTTATCTTATCACAGACGGATGAAAAGACATGATGTTTTCCGAACTCAGGAAGATCTGAAACGTGAAGATTCTTCAAAATCTTGAGATCGAATTTTTTGACGATTACAATGTTTTTTAAATGAATTTCAAATTAATATTATTTTTTTGTTTGATAGCAAAGTTTTTTAAATTTTTATTTTGGTATTCTCAAAATGAGATAGGCATAACTAATATCTTTTTTTGTACGGGATCTGTATAAAATTTAAATTTTGTATTTTTTAAAGCTTAATCCCCTGAAAACTTTAATTGATTTCATAGCAATCTGCACCCTTTTTTACGCAACTTTGTAATTTACAGTATATGTCTATGATCAATATTTCAGGAATAAAAGCCGCGTCACGGTTTTTGAGACACCCTATATAGATATATTCGAAAAAATTCTCCCTTCAATGGTTTATACAATGAGATTTTGATAGGGATTTCTTTACTACGTGTCGATTTAAGTATGAGAATTTTAGGTATTGAGGCGGCATGACATGCGCGAAGGATAGAACCTGGGACCTTTTGGTTAGCAGTCCAGTAACTTAACAATTATACCAAAACGATCGTTCCGGTAGAAGAGTTATTAACTGGCTTATATGCTATTCACCACAGTATTCTCCCTCCAGTGAGTTGGAGGTGAGACGAATGATATGGCTGTTGAGTGGTGATGTATTGAGTAGCTGTTGTCTAAATGGGCCTGTACCCAGTTGATTAGCGCCAAGCGTTATGGCGAGCGTGTGTGGGTGTTGATGCGCCAAGTGTGTCTGGCGCCATGTGTTGCTGCGTCAAGTGAGTCTGACGACTTTGGTTGCGAGTAGATGGCGCCACAACACCTGTGCGAAGGTTGAAGGTTCATCGTCCGAGGTCACCAATGAGGCGGTAAGCGATGCTCGCAGGATATAACCTGGGACCTTTTGATTAGCAGTCCATTAACTTAACAATTATACAAAAACGATCCTTCGGGTAGAAGAGTTATTAACTGGCTTATATGCTATTCACCACAGTATCTTTAAAAGATTTTTATTCCTTCACTCGAAGCATGAGCAAATGCAGAAGTAAGCAGTTTTATAGAGGGCGTGTAGCATTAATCAAATAAAAACGGTGGAAATTGGATGAAGAAATAAAACATTTTAGAATGCAGTCAATATGGCTAAATTCGATGAACATTTAGAAATTCACTAGGATTTAATTTAGATTAAGAGATATCATTACATATATATGTGTGTGAGTGTAAACGTTTTCGTCGCAATTTTTTGTTATATGTAATTTCGACAAGCTGTTAGTGTAACAATCTAAAGTGGAGGACTTTTCGAAGGTTAGCACGATTTGATCTTGCTTGATGTGAAACCAGATCTCATCAAACAGAAATCTATATTTCTCAACTAAAAATTCAGAATTGATGAAGAAATAAATAAAACACGCAAACCAAATCGTTCTTTTTAGAAAATGCCTTGACACATGTATCCACATTTAATGAAATTTGGATTTGAATTGCAGCTTAAAGATAAGCTTTCTTTAAAGATGTTTATTTTATCACTTAGTCACAATGTTAATTTCTAATATTTCTAACTGCAGAACTTCTTAGCCAATATAAGCAACTTAGGAGCCCATATTGTCTTAAGGTGGCAATTATGATTAAAGTAAGTCACGCATGAGCAGAAGGAAGGAAAATACCAAGTTCTTGTCTCAAGGAGACAAATATTTATTACTGTACAGTTTATACATATGTGTGGTTTTATTGGATGGCTGCTTTAAGTAATAATACTTGCTACCGGCTAAACTTCCCTGTACACCTCTGTTTAAACAGATTTAAGCGACAGATCTCACTTTCGTAAAGCGTGGTGTAGCTTCAAAAAGAGAATATTAACTAAACTACAAATATAAAATGCCGCAAAAAACACCCTATTTGCAAGGAAAATATTATAAACAAAGCATCTACAAGATTTAAAATTAATGAAGCTGTTCCAAAACCACAGTCAGAAGCATTCATATTTTATAGCTGGACAACGAAGTATGTTGTGTTTATTATTGACATAGCAATTGAAAGCAACTCTACACATAATAAATGGTGGCAATTTAATTGTAATTGTTGCACCTCTTTTTCTCTCTTGAGCAGAGAGCGCCCCCTTGTGGCGTTTTGCAAAAGAAAACCAGTTGAACGGCTGACCTGCACAATGAGGTGGACTTTTTTCCCATGCGCTAACGCCGAATCCATAATGTTCTTTAACCTGATTTTCTATGTGTGTCTTTAGTAATAAGTGTTTGTGAATTTTGTAGAGTAGCTATGTTTTTGAAGATTAAAAATTGTGTATTTAAAACCGAGCAGTTCCTTAGAAAATCACAACACACCACTATACAGTTAAATTAAATATAACGCAACTAATTGATAATATTTTATGAATGAATTTACAGCAATTGTTCGCAATCACTTTGTTATTTTATTTTTATTCTTTTTCGGAGTATTGGAATGCGGTTTCTACATTTAGTACCCTATTAGCACATGATATTGTTTGACATCTCCACAATGTTCTTCGACATTCTGATGTATATCGAAATTCTTCAATATCATAGCGATGTTGTTGGACATTTTCTGCTAACACGGTAGCCACTTTCTTTTTCAGGTATACTTTTAAAGAAAATCGACACCACGACCTCGATATATTAATGATGCAGACATTCTACCACGTGATTAAAAAAGTAAGCTGTTAGAAATTTACAACAGATGTTGAGATGTTAAAGTAGCAAATTCATTCTAAAAATATTAATGTTTACATAAAAGAAGTATGATTCGTGGTTTCTGAATATGCTCTTATCACTCAATAATTGCTTCTAATCGTCGAAAAAAATATAATCTTCTGTTACCCCTCTCCATACATGTAATGATAAAAGCAAATATTTTGTTGTGTTCGTTTGCATTTTTTATTACATAATTAGATGACATCTACCATCTTGGGAATGTGCTTCTTACTGATTTATTTAAGAATGCAGATTTGTATATTTTTTCGGTCAAATTACATCGTATTAAAACGATGTTATGTCATCTGATAAGTTTGAGAAGCAATAAATCGAAGTCATGCGATGCAAGGACACGAAAGTTAAATTACGTTCTTGAGACACTTGACAAAATAACAGAGAAATAAGCTAATGTTCGAAATTTTTCGATCCATTTTATTTTTTCTTCTGTAAAATAGTCGCTATGAAGAGTAGAACTGTCATTTTTAGTTGAATGTATTCTGATGCTAATAATATTTGACTTGATTTTCCTCTCAGGAAACTTAAGAATTCCACCTTTTTTTGCACAATTCACATTTGTACTAGAACTTGATCCTTTTAATCAAACAAGCAATTCCAACAAGGGAAAAAAGTGTTTAGTTCGAATAAATACAAGTATCAAATTTCATAAACGTTAGTTTGAATAAACACAAGTTTTTAAGAGATTCAAACCCGCAAATGCAGAATCAGGGGGAGGGGCAGTTAATTTGTATATGCAAGGACACTTATCAAATTGGCACTAGGAATCTTGTAAGGCTTCCGAGATTTTTTAAAAACATTATTTCCAAGGTAATTAAATTTCGTATTTTCATTCACTTTATAAGAATTGTGTACTCAAACTTATTGTAATTATAACGCTTTACGCCAACTGCCAATTCAGGTACGACCAACAAGTTTTCTTGAATGAAGATATCTATCTTTAAAATTCAAAAACCCGAAGATTATGAAAATAAAATGAAAAATGCAAATCGCAAGATTAAGATTTCCAGTATTTACATAACCTGCAATCCCAATAAACATAGTCCCCCCCCCCTCAAAAAAAGTTTCTTTTTGACGAATGCAAATACTGGATTTTTTTCCCGGCACTGATCGCGAAATTTGCATAAAAAAAGATTTTATATAATCCCAGCTAAAGACATGACATACTATTCGTTTCAGTATTCTGAGATGACCTAAAAAGTTAGTTCGTGTGTGTGTGTGGGGGGGGGGGGGGGACCTTTCGAGTTTCTAAAAAACATTTAGTAGCATATGTTTTTGTTAAGGCGTCTTCATTAGTAATAAGGTTATAACTCAAGGATATCTTTATCATTAATAATTGCATCTCTTAACATACAGAAGTACAAGATGGCATTTTTGTTTTTTGAGTAATGGATGAGAAATGAGTTTTAAGTTGCAAAATAAATTTAGAAGAATAATAATGTGAAAAGAATTTTTTAAAATGCAAATCTCATAGAAATTTTGATATATTCCAATTTTATAATCAGTTACAACTTGATTTGACAAGTGAAGAAGACTACAAAAGGGTTAAACACTACATGATTATTGAATATGGTACATTTTTGTACATCTAAAGGTTACAGAAATTTTTGCTTTAAAATTCAGCACATGGATAATTGATGTTTGGTAACTAAATTCTATTTGAAAATATCAAATATTTTTAGATACATTACAAATATATTTGAAAATATATAAGTGGGTACATTTATACTCCACATACCTTTAGGCATATAGCCAATTAAAGCTGTCACCAAACAATACATAGATTTCTTTTATAATTAAAAAAAACCAAATACAGAATCCAGTATAGAAAATATGGATTAACCTTTTAATACACAATTTTTTAAATTTCAAAATAAAAAAAAAGTTTTTACTTAGGAAATTCTCAAACAACATAAAAAATTAAAGAATTTTGGAGTAAAAAAAACTGTTCCATTTTTTGTATATCATAAAAATTCAAAAAAAAAAAAAAACCTTAAAAAATTTATACTTGGCATTAACATGAAAAATAATGTATCAAATTTCATACAGTAAAAGTGAAGGATTAAATTTAATAATTGGAATGCTATTTAGATACTTCACATCAAAACTGTAAATAGATACTTTTGAAACCAATTATTACAGAGCCCAGATAAATTTTACAGCACTCTCTTCTCTCCAAAAGTATGGAGTTCTCAAAACTCACAAACTAAATGCCTTCAATGATTATCTGTTCATCCATCAGGTTTAATAGAAACAGTGCATTAATGTCAACCAATTTTAATTACATCTTATCACACAAATAACAAACTATTCTGAAATATGTAGAGTAAACATAGAGCATTATGATTGGCTAGCAATGCATGCAAAGTGGCAAAATCAGTCCCATTGTTGAATCTGTATTTCGCTATATGTCTTAAAAATACAGATGGGGTCTAGTGGGTATTGGCAAGACACCTATGGGTTATAAAATAAATACTGTCGAAATCGGAATAATGGTTAGAACCGAAGACCCCACAGTGGTTATTTTTTCCTATGGTAAATGCACAATGAAATCTGTCTCTCGAAAATACAGATTGTTGGGCATAGACTATCCTTGATAGTATCTAAGAATCATGAATGTCCAAATGAAATAAAAATTAGCAAAATTGGACCAGTGGTTGTATTTTGGGGACTTGATTTTACCAATTACTTTAGATGTATAGAGATAATGATATACTATGAAATTTTGTCTTAGTTAATTATAAATTTTGCCAATTACATAATTAATTAAATTTTATAGAATTTAAGAGTTTCTTTTTCTAAAATTCACTGTCAATCAAAATTCATTAATAAATGCAAAAATGCCCCTTCATCTATCACAAGAATGGCTAGCCATTACATACAAAAAAATTGATGCCAGTCAGCATGCCACAATAACAATTTTGTTTCCTAAAACATTGCTCAAGTGTATAAAAAATTACTGTTTTTAAAATCTTATTAAATAATTTTAATAAAAAAGATAAATATATGAGCTTTATTTGAATTTTTTTAATATTCTGGATTTTAAAGTAATTACAACATTTATTTAATATACTTATTTCATAAAATAAATCTATTTTATGGTCTGCTTCTACATATACAATGTAAATAATGAAAAAGAAGAAACTATTTAGTGAGTATTGTAAAATAATTGATACATCAAGCAGACATACAACTTTATAAAACAGGCATTCCATACAAATTTCATAACACTGGAGATATCAGTCATTTATATCCATTGGAGTCAAAGTATAATAAGTTAAGAACAGTCAGTTATATTAATGTATAATTTAAAAATTAACTTCTTTATAGAATAATAAATAACATAAACACTAACATGATAGGAAATTGCAAATTAAATCAATATAATCCCTGTCCACAGAGAATATCAGAAAAACATACCTAGAAATAAAAGAAATTGATAATATATTTAAATAAGAAAAATGAGAATCAAATATACATATTACACTTATTATTTTTTGATAACTTTAATCAAATCTTATTTGGCAGAAATTCAAAATATTAAAGAAGACACCAAATTAACATTTCACAAAAAATACAAAATTGGAATAGTCTAGTAAAATGAGATAAACAGATTATTCTTATATAATGATTTTTAAACTACATGAGAAGTCTGATTTTTGAAAAGCACATATTATACACATTTCCAGATAAAAAATTTCAGGATCATAATTTCAGATTTGAAATTTAAATGACATGGAACCGACCTTTACAATAATCACAATACAGAGAGAATAAGTATTAGATTACCTATAAAATAAAGCATCATATGAAATTTTTTTTTTAGATACAGTAAGACTCTACTTCTATTTCAACATTACATGAAAATAAGGAAACTTTCCAGAAATCACAAAGGGCACTGGAATTTTTATGCAAATTTTGTTGCAATATGGGTGTTTTATCAGACAATTGGCATTGACCTTTGTTATGCCGTGCATGCAGTTTGTTCCTTTTGCTGATGTCATCAAAGTGATCTAACTAAAATGGTATCCACAGTATTATTATAATATAAATGCCTGTATCCTGCACTGTAACAGATTTATAATCAGTTCTCAACATTATTTGTATAAAAAGAAAAAAAAATATTTTGATGTTATAAATACACCATATATTCATTTTTCAAGCATAAAAAATACTTTTCTGTAAATAAAAGGGAGATATTCAGAAGATTAGATGTATATCGACTTTGTATTAAATTTGATAACTTCAATAAGTGCTTCTAAAAAACAAAAAGTCTCATCAGCAAACCCAGTAACTTCTGCAAAAAAAAAAAAAAAAGGCTTTCATCCTCATTGCATTGCACCTACTATTAAACACCTTATTAGTGCTATGATCTGGAGTTGTTTGACAGCAATATTCATAGACGAAACTAATGTAATTAGTAGAAGTATAAAGGTCCAAAAATATATAAATGAAATACTCATTACTAAATTGCTAGCTTATGTATGTGATCTTTTCTCAGGTAATCAACAATTAATAATTCATCAGAATTCAGCTCTATTTATGATGCCACTGGATGTAAAAAGTGGCATTAAGGCAATCACATTTCACTATTGGAACGGCCAGGGAATAGCCTGGATCTTACTAAAATCAGAAATTTATGAAAAAGATTACATATACTTGTTATATAGTAGCAACCAAGCAAAAAAACCCAATTAAATGTAGTAATAATTCAACCTAGATATCATATTATAATAGCTGAAAAACTAAAAGCATTTGTGAATTCCATGGGACAGTGTTGTAATTGATGTTGAGAATTACCCAAATAATCATTGACTACAACAAGTGAGAATTTTTGAGAGTCCTTATTTCCATGTTTTCTTTTACTTTTTGATTACTGCTGTTACAATATAAATATCCATCATAAAAATTATTTTATTAAATGGTCTTGAAAATGACATAACTTTATAGTATTTCAATTAAACATTGGAAGATAAAAATAAATAAAATAAAACCTAAATGAAGAATCTTTTATCATAAACAAATTCTTTATTAATTTTTTTTATTTTCATGAATGTAGATAAAAAAAAAGACTGATAACATTTCATTATCTTTGGTATGATTCCAGTATATTCATCAATTTTAATTCGTTACAATAACTTCATTTAATGCAAAAATTTATTGGGACATACTCTTACATAAAGCAGAATCTGACTGTATCTATAAAATAAGAGGCATTATAAATCAGATATTTTCATATACAAGATATTTTCATTTAATTAGCCGGACGTTACATAAGCATTTTTGAAATGAATAATAAATATCAAACAATTTTAAAATAAAATGCAAAATTCATTAATTTTCTTCCCATAGAATGATTGTCAAATTAAAACTATACTATGTAACAACTTTATCAATTTAAAGAAATTGCGGGTAATTCTTTAATTGAGAGGTTAATTCATCTGAGAGGTTAAAAAGTTTAGATAAAATTAATTTTATTTTTGAGAAATTTTCTTAAGTTTGAGGGGTGAGGGTACTTTAAAATAAGAGTGATTGAGTGTTACTAATCTGCGTTGAAGAATATATGAACGTAAAAACAATAAATAGGAAATGTTAATAGTTCTTATATTTTTCAGAAGCAGAGAGCTTCAGTCACCATACAAATATAATGACAAAAGTTTTAACCGATATACATAGAGATGATTATGCAGCATACAAACAGATATGAAAAATAACATGAAATACAATGTTTGAAAGTGGGACCAATGAGAATATTTTCAAATCAAATGCATATTAGTTAATTTCTGTTGCAAAGAGCTTTAGTAAAAATTGAATTATATTACTATCACTCAAATACGAGCAAATCTGTAAGTAATTGAAAAAGAAATCAAGTTATAGTTCTTTCCTTCTATTAAATCAATCAATATATACACTTTTGACCCTTTGATCAATATATAAACCTTTGTGACCATTCAAAAAAGTTCTATGTTCAATACTATGACTAATAATGATATATTTACAATATTAACTTGCTTAATTATTAATAACTTTTCCTAGTAACCATTATGTGAGAAACAAACGACAATTTCTATAACATTTACCTTTCTATGACTTTTTTAGCATACAAGGAAGGGGAACAAAAATTAATAATTCTTTCCAATCCGAGTTTGGAAAAAAATTCTTTTGAAGTTACTTTATTAAAAAAAAATAGTTGTACAGGTCAAGCAGACAATGAAAGGAGTTGAAGATAAAAAAAAAAGTAATTTCATTTTATTCTTTAATTATTATATTTTAAAAAACTTATTTCCCTAGACAGAAAATGAAAGAAACCATTTAAAATAACGAAATCAGTTAGGAATATATTCCCAGTTAAGGTTAAGTTACATTCAAACTATACACATTCAAACTATATGAATGACTTTGAATATTATTCAATAACGAAAGTGCACTTTGTACAATCCACAAAGACAAAATGACATTGTACACATCTTTACAGTCTCCCTACCAGTTTAAGGCATTTTAATTTATTTCAATAACTTCCAGGATTTGGAAGTTAAAGATATACATATCAGCACTTTTCAGATCACATATGAACTATGAACTAAGGCATTTATTTCCCTAAAACATTAAGAAGCAAAAAGAGTTACAATACTTTAGGATGTTACAAACAAAATCATCATTTTCTAAATCTGAAGTTCAATAAAACAGCAGATTTTAATAAAAGAAGCATCTTATTATTAAATACAATAATATAAATTAACAACTTTGACTTAAATAATGATGTGAATAAAATTCAAAATCAATAATATGTGTATAGCAGAGAAGAGGGTAGGGGATGCTGAAACTAAAATAGGGAATAGGAATAGGAAAATAGGAGGGAGCTTTTGTAAATCTGGAACCAGTGGACAAATTAATTTAAAATAGTATATCTTTCTAAAACTTTTACTTCAAGAGGTACAAACTGAAGGCTTTGTATTTAAAAAAGCAGTTAAATAAGTTTCTATCAGGATATGCAACAAATTTTTATAGTTTATTGACATAACTCATCCATAATGCAACTCTTTATTTATAGAATTATCATCAATGTTTCAATTTTATTTTTTGCATCATTTGATAAATTTTGTGATAGAATAAAATATAAGAAAGAGAAGGAAAAAAAATTAATTAAAATAATTAAAGATTTTATATTTTCTCTTCAGCTGACACTTATTCCTTACTCTCAGAATTATTTTAAACGTTCTTTAGAATTCCATCAGAAAACTGTAATACTAGTAAGATATCAGTCTAATTTAAAATGTATTTTTAAGTAATGTCCATAAATATAGAGTTGAATAAATAGCAAGATTATGTACCATTTGTAATTTTTAATTTTAGTAAGATTAAAAAATATATATATAAGTGAGAAATGATGAATACTTTAAGAAAAAAATTTCACAAATTCAACAATATTTTCACAATTTTTCTACAAATATACAAACATAATAAAACAGACAAAAAATTAATTTTTCTAAAAGAGAAAACACTTTTTAAAGAAATTAACATACCTATTTATATAAGAGAAACAATGATAATCATAAAAAATCTTACAATGGAGTTATATGCAAACAGACACATGTTAAAAAAAATTAAAGTTTATTAAAAGTAATTTTGATAAACAAGATTTTAATTGTATTCAGTGGCAGATTTCCAACTTGGCAGTGTGAAGGTATAACAAGACAATTAAAAAAAATTAGCCTTTTCACCAAAAAATTTACTACTTATTCATTATATAATAAAATTTTAGTTATTCAGGTAAATGTCTATGTTATATTCCAATTGAAAAGTCACGTAAAATTTTTTAATGCTATAATTGTTTTAAGTTTATTTCCTGATAATCTGTAAATAATTAAATACATTTATTACTAAGCCCGGAAATAATTAACTATTAACCATGGTTATATTTTCAAGAATTTGATTACATTTGTCATTTGGCTCCTTCATGATATAAATATTAAAAATCAATAAAAGCATATTTTTTACAACATTACTAAAAAAATCACTAATATAAGTATTAAAGATAAAATTCTATTGAATTATAAAACTAAAATAATTAATTAGAAGTGTCTGATGATGTACATCGCCTGGGAGCCATACGATGCTTAAATCTGCCACTGATGACTTCAGAAACATATCTATATTTCTTAATCACACACACATTATCTCTCTCTATTTTTCTATTAAAACATTTAAAGATGAAAAAAATATTAATTATATAATGAAACAAAATATACATTAGCAATGTTTCCAACTAAATGTTATAAAGATACCTTTAATTATAAGAACATATTATACTATATATATAACAAAGAATTTTTACTACTAAATAATAATTCAAACTTATGTAACAATTGTTTACCATACATGTAACTATTTTCTAGATCCATTCCAGTTAAAAGGTAGGAAAATAATATATATTTTTCTATGAGAAACAAACCACAAATACTACCATAATGAATAAAATGTATTTTATAAATTTTTTATTTTATGCTCATATTATAATAATCAATAGCTTTAAATAAATTACTTAGACATTGCAATGTAAAATGTCTAAAGCAAGAAATTTATAATTATCCAATCATTAAGTAAATATGAAAATAAAGATAAATAATTAAAATTAATTTCTGTTTACAGGAGATAACCAAAAATGATCTTTAATAACAAGAGATGAAAATCGAGTTCATCTACTCAACATCTTCATTAACAATGCTAATTATGAAATTTGAATAGTAAAAATTTGCCTATTTCTATGGAAAGTATTTCACAGTAAAATGTTAATAATTTATATTTTTATCCATTATTCTTTCAAAACTTAAGCCAAATTCCAAATAAAAAAATAATCGTAAAAAGATATTTTCACCATATTTGCTTGACACAGCAACACATCTAATAAAATTATGTTTCATGGTTATTCATCATATTCCAAGAACAAGTATGATTGTAGTGAGCTTGGAATAGGCAACTGGTTTATATACTTCAAGGATCTTTTGCCCTCAGAGATAGCTTTACGGATAGCAAAACGGCAATGATGTTGCAGTGTTCGTGGATTGCATGAGATAAAATCATACCAAGCATGTTTATGTTCATTAGGAGAATTTTCTACTATTAAAGGTTCAAGTCTGTTTCCTCTCAGAGTTGCCTGATAAGCAACAGCCATTTCAAAAACCATGACTTCACGGTTTTGTGCATTATTAAATAATTCTCGTGGTGGCATGTAGGGAATCTGAGGTACTACACGAAGTTGAGTTAAACGAGGCAGACGCAACATGCTTCTAACAATGTATCTTAATATTTCAATTTCTTCTGTGGGTGCTTTTAATTCACACTCAAGTAAGGTATAATGGCGAGTATTTTGTATATCAACATTTGCTCCATACGATATGAGAAATTTGGCCATTTCCTGTCGCCTTCGTAAGCAATTTCGGCCATTAAAACAAGCATAATGCAATGGTGTAAATTCGGTACTATCTGGTTGATTTATATCAGTATTGTAGCCATCAATAACAAGCATTTTCAGGATATCCATACTTACTGACTCATTTTCAGTGGTTGGAGTAACAGCAAGATGAAGCGGTGAAGAACCAGCAAAATTTAAATGGTTAACATCAGAACCAAATTTCAAGAGCTCTGCAACGCATTCAACCATACCATGGCTAACAGCAAAATGTAAGGGTGTATCAGAGGTTTCAAAACTTGGTAGAGATAAAATATCTCTTCCAACAGCATTCCTAAGATGAGCCAATACACATTCTTCATATCCAAACTGTGCTGCAATATACAAGCTTGTGCGACCACGCTCATCTACTGCATTATAATCAGCTCCATATTGTATTAATTCCTTAACACAATCCACATTGTTGTTAGCAGCAGCAAGATGAAGTGGAGTTGTGCCACCAAGATGTGGCACTGCTGTGTAGCATCCCGTTTTGGAATATTTTGTAGGATGAGAACATTCTGCATTAGAATTTAGAAGAGGCTTTAAACAAGATAAATGACCCTTTTCAGCAGCCATATGCAAAGCAGTAACATCAAAACGATCTTTGGCATTAACATCTGCCCCATGATGTATTAAAACTTCAAGGCAATCAGCATGACCATTGGCTGCTGCCATTTGAAGAGGGGTCATGTAATTTTTTGAGGCATAAAACAAGGCTCTGTTGTATTCTTCAGCATCTACAGAGACTCTACATTCTAATAGCTGAAGAACAGTTTTCAAATCACCTTTGGCAGAAGCTTCAACAAGTAGCCTTTCACACTGCAGTTCACCATCTCTTTCCGACAAAAAAAAATCATGAGCCATCTCCTAATTTTAAAAATTATATCTTACACAAACAATCAAATAAATATTTTGAAACTGTATTTTACCTAAAAAAAAAATAATAATAATTAATATGAAAGAAAAAGTCAATAATTGTATTAAAGAACAACATTTCCAAAACATCTTATAGTTTCAATGATAAGATAAAATTAATGAAAAAAGTGGTAGATTTTTCACCTATCTTAGACAAACAGCAGAAAACCTCTCAAATATCAACTAAAAATTATAGTTAGGTTACCATATTTGGCAATTCATGAAAAACTTACAATTTGACACTTGTATCATATTTACTTAGGCGAAGGAAAAAAAAAGAAAAAAAAAAAAAGCCCAGCATTTTTTAACAGAAATTTTTGTTTAGTACGAAAGCAATGTTACCTTTATTTATTAATATATGTAAAGTGATAATATGCACTATTATTACTAATTATATCCTTTTTGTTCTTCATCTACAACAACCACATTGACTGTTTATGTAAATACAAATAAAAAAAATTCTTTTTAACTATGTAAATCAACCTAATTTGTACAATTTCTATTACATCTTTTAAAGAATAAATGAGCAGTTCGAATAATTATTTCCAAGTAAAATTATATTTTAGTATAAGCTATTCACAAAATTAATTTATTGTTGATTATACAACATAATTGACTGAAATGTATTACTATTTAAAAAGCTTAAGAAATTACTTAAATATTATAGATAATTTTTCTATTAAACTGGCATTACTATTCTACCGAAGCAGGATATTTTCCTCCAACTAAAAAAAACTATCTTGATCAAATAAAGATCAGAAATATTTAAATTAATCTGACATCAATTCAATAGTTTGAAAGCACAAGAAAAAATTATTCAGTAATTAATTATAAATGGCACAATCTGGTATGACATGAAAATAAACAATTACAAAACATTACTTTATTTCGAATAAGAGCTATATGAAATAAATTCACAAAGAGTTTAATTTGAAAAAAAAAAACGATTTTAAGATCATTTCACACACACACAAAAAAAATCTAAAAACATCAACTATTAAATCCCTTATTATATCAGAAGAATTTAATAAGCTAGCTTCTACTTAAATTGAAGAACAAGAAAAAATGTGTATAACTACAACAAAAAAGAAGTAAAATAATAAGTGCTTCTATTAACATTAATAATAAAAACATACTTACGGTCATTTCAAACACTATTAATAAAATGAGCACAAAAAAACTAGAATGAAACTAAGGCCATTTACAGACTACACAAGCAGGCAGCCAATGCTATGTCGATGTTGCCATTCGCCAAATGTAAAAATGGGTGGCATTTCCTTCCAAGGAAACTGATGCCGCTAGGTAGAAAAATAATTTTAGGACTTCATCAACACTATATATCGTCCAACATCTGTCGATATTTCTCAATATACGGTGATTTCATTCTTTATTTATTGCTATTATAAATAGCATTTCTTGACATACTGACTAAGCAGCATGACTTCAAATAAAAAGAATTTTTATTTTATGTAATAAAAATATTCGTGCCTTTTTCAAGCAGAAAATAATCGTATTAAAATCCACTCAATGCCAAAACAGTATTTGCATTTTACAATTTATAGTATTTCGTTTTTTCAATAATATAGCAGTTTTTAAAATTTTATTGTCTTACTACTGATTTAGTAAACGTCAGTTTCTTTAATTCTTCATAAAAAAAGAAAAGAAAAGAAAATGAAATAATTATCCCTTTAACAGTTAGAATTTTTAGGTCAAAGATATTCTGGTTGGTACGGTGTTGGATTCGCATTCCAGGATTGTGACTTCGAACCCCTCCGGCCAAAGACCCTCAGTGCGTGTGGCGGCTGGCCCACGTATAAATCCATCGTGCCCATAAATTCCTCCAAGTCGAGACAACACCACTGGGAGCACTGGATCAGAGTTGATCGTTCTTTGATTCAGGTCCAAGTCAGTGGCGGCTCGTGACCAGTTGGGTTGGGGGTTCACTAGTTCACTGGAGTAGCTGGGCGAGGGGGAACATGCTGACCGTCCTGAAAGCTACGTTTTTGAAATTAAAAAAAATAATTAATGGCTTTTATTTAGTAATATTCTGATGATTAAATAATTTAATTTAGCATTAAAACCTAAATAATAAAATTTTAAATACTTTATATGATGATCTCCATTGCAAATCTGCTTGTATCACCCCTCTACCCCCAACTGAAATCTTGACCACGCTACTGTATTAGTTTACTAGTTAAAAAACAATATATTACTGAAACATAGGGGCTACTTTAGCGGGTTTTCTAGTATTATGAGCATTAGATTTAAAGCATAGATACATATTAAAAGCAATGTAAAAAGTTATAAATTGTAAAAAAGCCGTTTAAAAAATAGTCACAGCGAAATAAATATCAGGTTTCCTTATTTCCTTTGGCAACAGCTGCTGAAAGTTTGTATGTAAAGTCCATCCTTCGTTCTTTTTTTGAAGCGAATTTGTCTATAACCCTTTCGTTAAAGTCCTCCATTTTAGAAATCATTTCTTTTTCGATAGACAATATTGCAAGAGCATTGAGTCTTTCCTCATTCATCGTACTCCTCAGGAAGGTTTTAATCCGTTTTAAAGATGAAAAGCATCTTTCAGCTTCTGCGGTTGTCATTGGGACAGTTAATAGCAGCTTCAGAAGTTTCATCACTTCGCCAAAACAATCCTCCAAGTTATTTTCAAGCAAAAAACTCTAGAAATCCGTTGCTTTTTTAACATTTTCGAAATCATTTCTGTTATAAATTATTTGCAGCTCTGTTTTTAATTTACTTTTGTTTATAAAGGGGTACATTGCTACAGTTGTATTTAAAGTTTCTTCTGGGAACAATTTTTTGTAATTTGGGAATTTTCCCCCTTCAAATAAATTGGCTGCTACTAAATGCCCACAAAACTCAAATCTGTCTTTAGCTTGGCTTTCTATTAAGTCCCAGATTTCTTTTGCGGCAACATTTCGTGTAACTGATAGATCTTTTCTTCTTCTTTTGAAATTTTCGGTTTCTTCTACTTGAATGAAGTCAATTTCCTCTCTTATCTTCGTTATTTCGTTTATGAATGATTCTATGGCAGTTTTAATTGACATAGGGTTTATATTTCTCTTTTGCAACATATTGTAAAAAATATCAATATGAGGCATTAACTTATAAAAGAGTTCTAACCAGAAGTTAAAATTCGGTTGTTGCATCTTCAACCTGAGTCCTTGAGCCTGATTTATTGTCATAGTCTGCTTACTTGTTTCTTCGAGTTCCTCAAAGTATTCTATTAAGGAATCTTTATTTTCATAAATGGTTAGCACTGCTCTCACGTTAAAATTCCACCTAGTTCCAGAACAAGATGGAAGTCTTCTACCAACAATTTTATTTAACATCTCTGTTCTCTGAGTGGAGTGGGAGAAAAAGCTTGAAATTTCTGTCAAATTTACGAAGAAAATTCTGACTTCTCTATTTTGGCTTGCTGCTTGCGCCATGATCAGATTTAGTTGGTGAGCATAACAATGTACAAAATAAGCATAAGGGTATTCCTGTTGTATAAGGGCTTGTACCCCTGAATGTCGTCCACTCATAACACTAGCACCATCATAACTCTGATAAATTAATTTTTCCTTATCAGTGATAATTTCACTCAGAATATTCTTTAAAGAATTTGTAAGGGTATGTGCATCGTGAATTTCAGGTGTTAAAAAAGTCCAGAACCTTTCTGTTGGTTTCCCATTGGATAGGACGTACCGGAGAACAACCCCCATTTGAAATTTAGTCGACACATCTGTGGTTTCATCGGCAATTATGGAGACAAAATCAGCAGCACGGATTTCCTCTAGGATTCTTTCTTTGCTGACTTGTAACATACAATCCAACAAATCATTTTGTATTTCTTTCGAAGTACCCTTAAAAACAGAAGCCGAATTCAAATGTTCATTTAAAACATTATCAAGAGCAGATGTAAAATTTAATAAGCCTCTAAATATTCCAGGATTTTTTGATGACGTCGTTTCATCATGCCCTCTGAGAGCCAATTCAAATTCACCACAAAACTTTATACAATCAATTATTCTTGATAACACGTAGCGATTTTTTCTGACTTGATCGTTTTGTCTCTCCACATTTCTCCGAAAAGCTTCATTAAGCTGCTCTCTAATTTCAATTTTGCCTAAGACTGAGAGGTCGAGACAGGCATTTAGATGGCTCATGGACGGTTCATGTTTTTTAATTTTCTGTGACAAATGTGATAAGTCGCATACGCCAGTTTTCGTCCAACTACTGTCACTTCCTTTAGCGAATATTAAGCAGGGAAAGCAATAAAAACGATTATTGAAATCGCATCCGCATATCCAGTTGTTCCTGTCGTATACATTCGCATTGAAAGAACGAGTGTATTCTTTACCTTTCACGTTTTGTTTCTGAAAAATACTTAAAGCAGGAACAGGTCTGCCCAATTTTTTAATGGCACATTTATCTTCAAATGGAAGTGTTGAAATATTTGTTTCCAAAAGAAATTTTACTGCATTCATGGCTAAATATATTAATACTATGATTATAATTCTAAAAGAACTTTTATAACTATTTGTCACTCGCTGTGGTCACTCGCTACTAAAGTAGATGCACAAAGAAAGAAAAAAAAATTCATTCTGCCTAGAATGACCGTCCAGTCAAAACCTGTTCTCAATTACCTTTAAACCCCCTAAACTACATTCCAGAGAATAACAGTTCCCTTTATACTGAAAGGGGAGGTTTTGGATCTTCAAATATACAAAGTAAAATATTTCCCCTGTCATCGGAATGGGGAAAAATTATCCCCACTGTCGCTAAATTTTCCTTTAGCGACAAGTTCAATAGTTTTTGCTCGGATTAGCCAATCATGCTTTCCGATTTTATCACGTGCACAAGCGAAAAATATACTTGGTAGGTTCAGATCTCCAATTTGCGCATCTTTGCCCCGATGCTATAGGAGCGGTGTTTGAAATGATTTACCCCGTTCTTTAAAAGGCGCTATAACTAAAAATAAACCAAAACAGTAATATAGATAGTGGTTTAATATTGATGTAATAAACTTCACCAGGTATTTATTTTTTGGGGGGTTCAATGAACCACTGAACCTATAGCACGAGCCGCCACTGGTCCAAGTTGCGATTTGTGAATGAAATGCATGAATGAAGTCCGTCCCGTAAAAACAGGTATGACGCATGAGTAGTTAAGATGCACTCTTGGCATTAGATGGCTCTAGAGAGAGAGAGAGAGAGGGCGAAAAAAAAAGAGACGTACTTTAGGCTTAAAATTGCTCACTCCGTCAGCGGGCTTATCGATGGCAAGTGCCATTAGAAACAACAACATGTAAAACTAAGTAGTTTTAATAAAGCTTGAATTTGAAATCTAAAATCTAATAACTTGACAAATTAATTCTGTATATGAGCAGCATAAGTTTTTAGTCTCATTTTAAAAGTATTATTGTAAGATTTAATTTAAATATGCATTTAAATTTTAACAATAGATAGACTAGATAATTAAAATTAAAGAAATTTTCATACACTTTACTATTTTAAAAATAAAACAGACGAAAAATAGTAATTTCAAAATGAGTAAAACATGAATAACCATTATTAAAGAATTTAAGTTCATTTTCGGAAGAATGATGTAAGTCATTAAAAATTTTGCAAAAGATCTTCTAAATTACTCTTAATTATGAGACTACATGGTCAACTAAAACAAAAATACGCCATTATTTATTATCATGAATATAAATAATAAAAAGAATTTCAGTACTCATTTAAAAGCTATGATTGTCAATATTAAAACCATTTCCGATTATTCTACAAATATTTTGATATAGCATAAATTAGAAATTAAACAAAAAAAAATTGAAAATTAAAATAGAATACGAAAATTTAAAATGAATGGGAAAAATTAAAAGTAACAGGTTTTATATAAAAACAGTTATAGATTGCCAAATTACCACTAAAATAATCTTTATATTAAGAACAAAACAAAAAAATTATAATCCCACGCAAGTTTATAAAGTCAATTAAAAGCACATTTTTTTAAGCAAGTAAAAATGCTGTATAGTTTAAAATAAAAAAAGTACCGTAATAAAATAGTGAGGGGGAAAAATATTTTTATACTGCTTGGAAATTTGGAAACAAAAAGCTAACAAATATTCCACTTTTATAAATTGAATATGAATTGTAATAGTAATTTATCCATTAAAAATAGTCTTAATATTAAAGACAAAAAAAATAATAAAAAGATAAAAAATGAAATCTGCGATCGCAAATTTCAAGTTATTATTTGAGAACATTATTATTTTATAAATCCTTATTTGTCTTAATTAATTTAAGTTTTTAACCAATTTAAACCTGTTTGAAACAATCACGAGACTTCTCGATAGGTTTTTATTCCCCCCCCTCTCTCTCTATATATGTATAATGATAAGTTTTTTAAACTTTCATTTTTAATTTTTCTAGCTGGCAAAGATTTGGAGCTCGACCGATATTCAGTTGGTAAATAAATAAATAAAAATAAAAAGCAATCGTTTCTCTAAATAACAATTCATGCAAAATCTGATAGTCTCGTGATCGTTTCAAACCGGTTTAAATTGGTTAATGACTTAAATTAAATAAAACAATTCGTAAGAATTCAGAGAAGTGAAAATTTGGAAATCAAGTTGTAACTTTAGTTGGCTATAAATTACCAAATGTGATTGCCTTCTGGGTTATTTTCTAATAACTCTAATAATCGAAATAATACTAATAAAGCGAAAAATTGATGCCACAAAAGTAAGATATGAGTTGATTACGCATTTTGAAGCTTCAGAAACTTCAAACTAAAAGAACATCATGTTCTATCACGATAAAAATATATTATAAAATTGGAAAAGGAGATTTTTAAACATGTAAAACTAGAAAAATAATACATACACATAGTGTAACCTAAAGAGCAGATGTCAATATAAAAATAAAGTCGGCCCAGTGGCGAAACGGGAAACGCACCTGATTGCAGGTGAGGTGATTCCAGGTTCGAATTCTGGCAAACTCGCAACTACACCAATGTTTTTAATATTTCTATTTTGTTTGCAGAGACACTCGTTCACCGGATCGAAAGGAAAATTTGCCGAAATTTTCAATTTATTCTTTCAAAAGCGTTGGTGAGCGAGTATTATATACTATTCAGTAATACCTACAAAGGCAAATCTTTGGTAATGAAAGTTTGAACGAAAATTTATCATCAAATGTTCCAGTTGGGACTTGTTGCCAAAGTGGCAAGAGAGATGAGGGAGGGCAAATCGTGTTCCTCTGATTACGTTACCTCACGCCATGCAATATTTAAGATGAAGCATAAGGGAAAGAAAGCTGGAATTTTCCAAGAGCAGAGCGCGTGAGCCCGGATAGCTCAGTCGGTAGAGCGTTAGTGTTTTAACCTAACGGTCCAGGGTTCGAGTCCCCGTTCGGGCGGGAGCAGGTACGAATCCTGCAGACTAAGATGAATTCTTCGCATGAAAGTTTTTGGAGGTAGGATTTTGTTGCAGTACTCTTTTAAGAGTACATAGACGTCTACATAGGTGATTAATTGCTGAATTCGAATATTTCCAGAATTTTCAAATTCGAACGGAACTCAAAATTTAGTGAATGTCGAATACCAATTCGGTGCAATTTGGATGAAAACGAAGGCATATTTCTGAACGAAGTAAAAAGCCGATACATTTGGTGAAACTA
>JAPMOR010065321.1:0-10873 GCA_026543865.1 Argiope aurantia
ACATGACCAAATCTGTTTTGATGGGGAAATGAAAAGTGAATGTTTGGTTGACATTAAAGTAAATCCATTAACAGTAAAATTACATTGGCACTGATAAATTACGACATATTCATTTGTCGAGAATTTGGCATGTTTATTGAATATATCATGCGACTCCTAGATGTGTTATCAAAGCAATTTATCCTTCATCAAATTTCTGTTTCAAATGATTCTGCGAATAAAATCTCACCGGCGCTCAGTTTCCAACCTCAACAGCAGAACTGATTTCGCCACTTTCTTTGCATAGCTAACAAATCAGAATATTCCCTGTTTATTGCGCACATATAATTTAAAATATAACCTTCAATTATTTTATACTTAATTAAGCTATTGTTGTGGTAGTTGAACTAGTTATCACTGAAGTTATAATAATGAAACAGAAATTAAAGAGTCAGTGTAAGAAAATATTAAAATAAAAATAATAAGATATTTTTGTACTTAAATAAATATATAGTTTTACATATTAGCTTTATTAATTATAATGAACTCGAAAGTCTATGCATAGGCAATTTCAACGTTGAAACTATTATGTCACCATTGTTATTATCATTGTAAGATATCCTCTGCGGAATATACTGTATTCCGTTATTCAATTAAATATATCATTATGACGGGCAACTCTAGGGCCGATGCCAGCTGGGATTCTAATATTACGATTATCGGAAAATCGATGAATATCATTCGCTATCCACCTCGACCGAGACCATTATTAAAATAACATTAGAAGCGTCACCTGTCAAACTACAAATAAATGATGTTTTCTTTTCAAAGAATTTTTAAAGAAACTCTTCATATTTCTGAAACGTTAAAAACATACATTATTATTTTTAAGCGTAGTTAAAATAAAAATATTCTATATATTATAGTGGGTTGTTCGGAAAGTAATTTCATTTTTTTTTGTGGAAATGAAGGACAGTTTTCGTATAATAAACAAATACTTTATTAAATTATATATTAGCCGTTCTGGTCCAACACCTTTTGCCATCTTTCTGGTAGTAGCATCATTCTACGCTCATGACATTTTTCGTCTTTGCTGCCAAAAAACGGATCGAGGTGGTTTTTGACCTCCTCATTTGAGGTGAAGTTTCTACCTTCTAAAAAAATTGAGCGAACCAGTTCTGGCACTGGCGTACTGTCAGCACACCTTCTCCGTACACATCGATCCATTTCTTTCTGGCTTGAACAGCATTTTTACCCTTTCTGTAGTAAAACAATAAGGTATGTGGAAAATGCTGCTTATCGCTCTCCATATTTAAAAGGGCACCAACCAAAAACTACTGCATGCAATTAATTGGAATTTTTCACACACAAGCCTTGCTATATGAGCTCTCAAAGCATATAAAAATGATACGGCTTAAGTGCGAAGTTGGGTGCAAAAAAATACAATTAAATCCTCTGTCGGAAAAAAAAAACGAAATTACTTTCCGAACAACCCAATAATAATATTTTATGATATCATTAGAGTTCTGATCTATTTGCTAATTTAATTGCGCGATTCTACCAGTGGGAATGATCTTTCAAAAGTATTTTGTACGATTCCTCACAATAATTCACTCTCTCAAAACTCTGGACCGTGGGCAGCTCCGTAAACGCCATGAGGGGATTTTAATTTTCTGCACATAAGTGTTTTGTAATTCATCATATAGAGAAGAAAATCGGGTTTGCGTTTGGATGCGTTTCTCTCCACCAATTAAAATCAAAATTCTGCATAGATCTATTGTTTTAATAACATGATCATTTACCAAATTTCATTAATCTTCCCTGGGATTTTTTTGTTATCCCTGCTTATACGAATGCGGACGAATAGATCAAATAGACGATGCTTTGGCCCATTTAGTTCAAAACTCAAATCTTCCAGGTCTACATTTTGTATATTAAAACCATGTACCTAAATTAGCCCATACGAAATTTCATTTTACTAACTCAAAGCATTTTAAAGTTATTGCTAGTTATTGTTGTTTCTATTTAAAGTTATTACCAGTGTTGTTTTTTGATTAGAAATAAAAATTTTGGTCAATTTTGGAAATTTTGGTCAGAAATATAGAAGCTCATTCGAATCTTGTGGACGAATCTTAAACAAATACAGTATCTCTCTTGTTTACTTCGTATACGAGGGAATAAACAAATCTCCAAGTTGTAAGCTAAATTAAATAAAGTCTGTGCCAAAAGCAGTTCTTCCAGTTAAAAAAAATACATAAAACAGTATAAACAGAAAGAAACAACAATAAACAAAACAACTAAACATAATAACATCTTTTTATTTTAGATGTTTCATCTTTTTCATACAAATGGACGAAATAAATTTTTTCTCATAGAGCCACATTATTAAATCCAAATTTTAATTAATTTTTTTACAAATTAAGTATTGAATTAATATTTTTCAATCTTGTTTCTTCTCTCTCGATATATATATATATATATATATATATATATATATATATATATACCATCGCGATCTAAAAGGAAAAAAATCTAATTTTACTGCTGCATATCAAATAAAATAAATCAAAAATCTTCCCATGTTTTACTGCATTTACATCACCCCGAAATTTCATTTTCTCGTGTTATTTCTAAAACCGCCTGGACAACATCCCCTTCCACCGGTCATTCATTTCACTTCCCTTCCCACCCCAATCCCTTCCACAGCACCCAGTATTATGTAGGGTCACGCAGAAACTATAAATAAAAAAACGGGATATTCGGAACTTCATTCTTGCGAATTGCGTTCGTGAGATTTTCGAACGGGGATTGAAATCCCACCGCCTTGCCACCCACACTCCGTAATCCCTCGAACCTTCTTATGAAGACAAATGATGTCCGAGGATAAAAATCGAGGGAGTGTCCTTCTTCGGAAAATTCTGTAAGGAATTCAGTGTTATCCCAGGAAGATTTTTCACTGGGAAGCGTAAGACTGTTATTTTCTTTACTGGCTTGAAAAAGCGGAGTTTGAGCCAAGACATGGTCACCAATTAGATCTCTTCAACAAAAACAACAATCGTGATCTTTGAAAAATGATCTGTACTGAATTATATGACATTAATCCTACACCAAATATATATTTATTCTTTAACGCGATAATATACAGGGTGAGAAAGAAATAGGTTTGTCTATTTTCTATCTATTCAGAGCATATAATACTACAAACACCAGTCGGATTAATGACGAAATTTGCAGCAATGATTTTGTAATAATTGTAATAGTAATTTTTTTCAAAAATGTGTTGATTTATCTACGTCCAACAGCTTAAATTCAGGATGTTGACAACGTTTTCCTAATAACAAGTTATTAGGAATGTTAATAATTTTGTTATTTGGAAAACAATATAAAAAGCCATGTTCTCTTGTCCTTGTTTAACATAACAAGCATATGCCATAATTTTGATGTTAAAAAACGTGGCTAAGTACGAAGTTATTACTTGTCACCTATATACAGTTTTTGTTTTTGAATAAACGTAAAAAAAAAGTAAAAAACTTCCTTTCTGGAACCTACCAAACATTAGGAAGATCGGGGAAAATTGTAACAGTCTTTGTGGGGAGGGGGGAAGGAAGATCGGGACTGATTGTAACAGTTTTGTGGAAAATGCTTATATTTTTAAACGCATTTGGAATTCCTTGATTATGTTTACTTTTTTTAAATAGCCATTCATTCACAATATACATGAAAAACATTCAACAGTTTTGTTGCTTTTGGTGTCAAATATCTTTTTAAAATATATTGATTCTTACAATTTGCCGAAAACAGGAAGGAAGTTGCAACTATTAAATCACCAATATTTAAAATTATTTTCTTTTTACCATTATTTTATTAATTTTAAAAATGCGCAAGGCATTCATATTTCTTATCATCTGGGACGTGCTTCGCTCGGGAAGGGTTGTATCGTGACCGGTGATGACCATTAGGACTCAACTTTAATTCCTGTTAATACTGATCTGGCTGTCCGATCAGTCGCGTTTAACCCGTACACCGAAACCGTAACCGTTTTGGCGTGCCTGACATGTTCCAATTCTCGTTTGTTTGACGATTTGCTATAACACACTTTATATCTGAGATATCTTTTGAAAATCGAGGAAACTTTCAAAACGATGGAGGAGGGAGCAGAAGATTATTCATGTCATATCTAAAAGTCTTGAGTTTTCTAATGGAACAAAAATCGGCGAAATCAATATAATGAGTGAAGTTGGTATAGTAGAAAATGTACATCGAAGTAAAGTTTTTCTCTAGAAAATGGGGCCGTGTTGGGGAAACTAGTGATGATACATTTAGGGATTATAAACTTTCGTATGAAATAAAAGTGTTGGAAACAGGCTAATGGTAAGGAATGGGGGCTGGGTCTTTGATTTTTGATAATTAGTTTAACATTAGAACTACCGATATTAAATATATACCAATTTTTACCACACCCGTAAAATTGACGGGTTTTTGATCGTCATGTCTTTTATTGTAACATTTGGCTTGATTTATGTAAATAAAAGAATATAATTTAACAAAAACAAATTTAATATACTAATTTATTAATTATTAATGAAAAAACAGCCTGTAATTGCATTTACGAGCTATGACATACGGGCATTACGGGCACATACTTTACACGTACATGTCATCTTAGATGAATATCTGCTGCAATCATACTTATTGCTTGCATTGCAGGTATAAATCGCTCTGTTTTTGTTGCACAAACGAATTTGGCAAAATTTGAGTTCGCAAAGACTTTGTTTTGAGTTTTCTGGAGTACAATCTGTTACTCTCCTTTCTTCATTTTTGCAGGACAATATATGAAAACATATATGCAAGACAGTTTGTCGGACAATATATGAAAAATGAAATTCAAATTTTTACAGGAAATGTCTGAAAGCGATGCATAAATGAATGTAAATATGTATTAGTGCGCATCATTGCATAGATGATCCATAAAATATTATAAACTTTGAAATTGCTAAAACCTTCAATTTGAAGGATCTTGTCATAAATAGGTATAAGTCATACTGATTATAAGTCATACTGATATGAATGGAAATTGAATAGGAATATGTAATTGTTCTTATATTTCATTAAAAGTCGTCATAAAGTATTAAAGTGTCCCAAACGTTTCTTTCTCATCACGCAAAAGAATCCGTTTTTAAAGAGGATTGTCACTGGAGACGAAACTTGGATTTTATACGAAAATGGTGTAAGGACAATAGGCCCTCAACTGTAGCAAAGCTGGGACTACACCCCAAAAAAGTTCTTTTATCCATTTGGAGGGATTGGAATGACGTCATTTTCTACGAGCTCCTTCCTCAAGGGGAAATAATAAATTCTGCAAAATACTGTCATCAACTGGATCAAATGAAAGCTGTCATAGCAAAAACAAACAAACAAAAAAAAAAACCGGCCAGTTATATTGAACCGACAAGGCGTTGTTTTCATCATGACAACGCGAGACCACATTTTGCATTAGTCGTAAGTTTGATTGGGATGGATATCCTGCATACTCTCCAGATCTCGCTCTATCTGATTATTACTTTTATATGCCCTTAAAAATTCTCCTAGCGAAAAGTGCTTTAAATCCATTACCGAAATAAAAGCGCACTTCGAGGAATATTTGTTGTCTAAAATACAACAATTTGGAAAGAAGGCATAATGAGGCTTCTTGAAGGATGGATGAAGGTAATAGAGCAAAAGGGTTCTTATATAACGAAATAAATATCTTAAACAGTAAATATTATGTATTTATTTCATATTAGAATATGAAAGAAACTTATGGGACACCCTAATACTAGAACAATGCATAAATTATATCAAAAGTTTTAAGCATAATAATTGAAAAAACGTCAAAATGACGGCCTTGGTAGTTCTAGTTGATAATTTAATTTCTGGTTTCAAGTGAACAGCTTAACAATTTACTCTATCATTGTCTTTTTTCTCTATTTAAAACTATATCCAATACAATATTTTCGAATACATATTATAAATAAGAAAAGAAAAATCCTCCAAGACGTTTAGTTCCAATCTTTAAAGTTTATCTCCGAGGTCGTACATCAACGTCACTTTAAGGTCGTCGTTTCTCAATGGAAAATACACCGAGTTTAAACGAGTTGAATGCAAGACGAGCAAAAACAAACGCAAGAGATAAAAACAATTTTGCTGAGTTCGTCGGGCGCGAACCTGTAATTCAAACGCGGAAAAGCCAAAAATGGAAAACAGTAATCCCAACCAACTCACCCACCCCGGCTCTTGTGCGGGAGAGAGGGAACTCCTGTTTCCTCTGGCGACCCTTTTATTATGTTAGAATAAATACCTCAAAAAATAACCCGGTGCACTCAATCTTGCTAGAATTCTCCACTTTAAATTCATTTCGCGTTCTTTCCCAAACTGATTTCCTCGAGAACCACCAGCAAAAATGTCTGAATCTCGACTTAAAAACTGTCAGTATTTCTTCTTTCTTTTCTCTCCCTGCCCCTCCCTCGGTATTTGTTTTCTTTATAATTTTTCTTCCATGTTATTCTTGAAAATAATTTTTCACTTTAGTTGGATTGAGCAGAAAAATGCTTCTGCGACTGCGGCACGTATTAAATACATATATTTGCTGTTTCTTTTTGGAGATTTCATATGTAGTTGAAAGATCTGTGCAGGATTAAAATAATTTTCCTCTTTATTGTTGGAAAAATATTAAGATAAAGGGTGTCCCAAAATTAAATTAAAATCATCCCAAATTTGAATAAAATAAAAAAAAAAACAGCATTTTCACTTTAAATTTTCATATTTTTATTGAATCGTAAAGTATACAGGATAGAATAATGTATGGAATAACACATAGGACAAAGGGCCCCAACGGCTTTGCTGACACATACGAACTCTTTTTTCGAAATTTTCCATGGCCATTTTGCATAAACGTGGCTGTATTTCGTTGATGCAGCGTTGAATTACCTCTTCCAATGCATTCGTTCTTGTGGGCTTGCTGGCATAGACCTTTGACTTCATATAACTCCATAAAAAGAAATTGAATGGTGTTAAATCACACAATCTAGGGGGCCAATTTTCAATTTTTCCAATTGCCTCCGCCAGAGTTTCACTATTTTTTAAATATTGTTCAACAATGAAAACCTGTTTTCTATCGTGTAACGCTCCATTTTTATTAACCATTCAAATGTTTTTTTTAAAATAGGGTTGCGAACACTTTACTATACGAATAGTGGCAAATAGCAAATTCTAATCTTGAGTTAATTTTGGGACACCCTTTATATGTTTTGAATTGCATGACATTAAATCCGACAAAAATTCTTCTTTTTTTTCGACATTAGTTTCCTTAATTACTTATCTCTTATGTCTAATTTCTGCCTTTTTTTTGTCGAAGAATATTTTGGCATCTCCAACAAACATTGAATATACAAACTAATATTTTATTTTTCTTATGTATAACTAGGATTAATTTTTATTGGTTTAAATTTGTTGTCGTCAATACTGTTGTAAAAATATTTTGACTTCATATAAGGTCTGAATATCGCTTTGAGAACTGTCAGCATTTTTAATTACTTTTTTGCCCCATGCTATTTTTGTAAATAATTTTTCACTTCAGTTGATTGGGTAGAAAAAAAGTTTTTTGCAACTGCAGTCCGTATTAAATGCACATATTTCTGTTTTTTTGACGATTTTATAATAAGTAAGTAGTAAGTAGTTTTAAATAAGGAATTTGTGCAGGTTTGAAACTATCTTCCTCACTATTGCTGGAAAATCTTAAGATATATGCCTTGATTCGTATGAATTTTATTTCCAACACAAAATTTATCCACAAACTGATAAATTTTTACTCTCTTATTATTTTATTATTTTCATATAAACATTATTTGACAAGTACGTATTTTCGGCTGATCGCGTGATATCGAATGTTTCTTTTTTTTCTTGGAGGAAAGACTACTCACTATTGCAAACACAGACCTATATATTTATTTATGATATAGAAGCCCAGAATTGCTATTAAATCTTATACTTAATTGTTAACCTCACATGCTTTTTGAAAAGTTTTTTTTTTTAAAAAAAGACAAATGATCTGTCAATTCAAATAAAATATTGCTCGGTTTAATCCAAAAGGATAATGAAAATCGTATTTGTGTTCGAACTTCTTTGGAATTGTGACAATCTTTGTGTCGGGGGGGGGGAATCATATATGCCTTAAAGCCAATTTTCATCCTATCGAGTTTGCGGAATTTTGGTAAGTTCGATTGGTGCTTATTTTACCAATTACTAACAAATTTGACTGCTGCAACCATATTTTTTAGTTTCAGAAGTTTGACTGATGTCACCTTATTTTTAGTTTGGCTGTTTAAAACATGTAAACTAAATTCTTGTACAGTTGTTATCGTTATTTCAATGATATCCGCCACTATACCCAGAAAGATACTGGTGGAAGGGAATTGTCATTTCAATAACGTGATTAGAGGGCATTTTACTACATCAGAAATTTAATTTGATGATTTAACATTTTCATGTCACATGTTTTAATTATTATTACTATTTAAACAATTCCCTCTGCTTTGCCCTGATGGATTGTAATGATGTTGATTTAACCCTTCAATTTAATCCTAACTCAACAATTACAATATTTTCTGACGGCAAAAGTGAATCGAGCATGACAATTTTTCCTAACAAAGTATCTTTCCTTTTAGGTATAAAGTTTCCATTTTAATAAATAAGTTTTAAACCGCTAGCAGTAAGCAAATATATTAATTTGAAATAGTGCATAAAAATTATATTTTAAGTTTTTTGAGTAAAAAAAAAACACACTTCTAATAAATTAAGAATTAGCTTAATATTTTTAAAGATTTATAAATTGGCTGATTACAGTTGATACTCTGATAGATTTATTAATTTATTCACTATTTTTCCCGTTAAATGTACTTTATGACCATTATATAATTTATTTACTTTTGGACAAAATTTCCTATTTTGTATTGTTTTCAGAAAGATTATTTATTTATTATTTTTCGTGGTAAATTTTCAAAGCAATTATTTTTTTAAAAAATACTATAAAATATTACAAATCAACGAAACGAAAGAAAATTTAAAACGAATGAAATAAATAATGGCTCTGCAAATACTACTGAACTACAATTTCTGAAAGTTTTAATGTCTTCCGCAATGGCAACGATCTGAAACAAAGAACACAAATATCATGAAAAATGGAATGCCGGAATTTAAAACGAATCAAATAAAATTATGTTCTTCCAAACACTATTTCACGACACTTTCTCAAAGTATTACAGTCTTTCAAAATGGCAACGAGCTCAAACGACGAAAGAGAGAGAGAGAGAGAGAGGAAAAACTAACATAAAACAAAACATTATTGAGAGGAAGAAAAAAAAGAACTCTTTTGCCAAACAAAAGAGGGAGGAAAAGTTCAAAAACTTTAAAGAACCGATTAATGATTCCTTTTGTACTTGCATTAAAGCTCTTTCCAGGCAACAGAAAGGTAATTACCATTCATTTGTATGTAAATAAAAGACGCAGAATCGATCTCTTCCGTCCAGTTTCCACAAGACAGTGGCAACAATAAAAATGGCGCGAAAAAATGCGCGGGAAAGGAAATTTGCATGTTAATTACGTTTCCGTTGGATT
The DNA here is from genome assembly GCA_026543865.1 of Argiope aurantia. NCBI lineage: Eukaryota > Metazoa > Arthropoda > Arachnida > Araneae > Araneidae > Argiope > Argiope aurantia. The sequence goes on from JAPMOR010065321.1 coordinate 9,631, forward strand.
GTTTTCGTCCGTTTAAAGGTGAATTTGGGGGACGGTGTCAGGAGCAGTGAAGGCTTAAGAGAGATGAGGTAAAGGAAGGGGGTATTAGGAGATTTTCCAGGGTAATATGGGAATTACGGCACCGAGGGAAAAGAAGGGTTAAAAGATTTGTCTCATAAAGATGGAAATTTGTGATTGGAAATGTATGGCAAAAAAGAAGGCGGTAATTAGGATTACCGCTTTGGTGGTCTTGTTGGCAAATTTGAGGAGATTGGTTAGATTATGAAACTTGATAATTATGCTACTGACTTGTTGAAAGTAGGGTTTGAACTAGATGATTGAAAATAGGTTACCTCAAAACAGGAAAATGCGCTATAGAACATTCTTATATTTAAAAAAAATATATCTTTGATAGATGCTTTAGAAGTTTAATGCATTGATGCACTGGATCCATAATATTTATAGCATTTTAAATATTTATAAGAGAGTAATATTTATTGAATTGAAAAAGCTTTGATAGTGCTTTCATTTTAGAAGCTTAATGCACTGATGTACTGAATCAGCAATATTTATAGCATTTTAAATATTTAATGCATAGTAATTATTTATATTAATATTCATTGAATTAAAAAAATTCTTTGTTAGTGCTTTAATTTTAGAAGCTTAATGCACTGATGCACTGAATCTGTACTATTTATAGCATTTTAAATATTGAATACAGAGTAATTATTTATAGTAATATTCATTGAATTAAAAAATTCTTTGTTAGTGTTTTAATTTTAGAAGCTTAATGCACTGATGTACTGAATCTGCAATATTTATAGCATTTTAAATATTTAATGCATAGTAATTATTTATAGTAATATTCATTGAATTAAAAAAATTCTTTGTTAGTGCTTTAATTTTAGAAGCTTAATGCACTGATGTAGTGAATCAGCAATATTTATAGCATTTTAAATATTTAATGCATAGTAATTATTTATATTAATATTCATTGAATTAAAAAAATTCTTTGTTAGTGCTTTAATTTTAGAAGCTTAATGCACTGATGCACTGAATCTGTACTATTTATAGCATTTTAAATATTTAATACATAGTAATTATTTATAGTAATATTTATTGAATTAAAAAAAATCTTTGTTAGTGCTTTAATTTTAAAAGCTTAATGCACTGATTCACTGAATCTGTACTATTTATAGCATTTTAAATATTTAATACATAGTAATTATTTATAGTAATATTCATTGAATTAAAAAATTCTTTG
>JAPMOR010065323.1:0-30001 GCA_026543865.1 Argiope aurantia
ACTTGACTTCTTAAAGGATATGGAAGAAAATACTTTTATTTTGTATAATAAAGCAGATGCTTTAAAATTATTATATTTCAAGTTTTTTTCTTCTAATAATATTTGGATTTCAGTTTAGTTTTGTTATATTTTCTAGAAAAATAATAATATGCAAACTCATTTACTAAAATAGATAGAATAGATTATTATGTTACGAAATTATGTTAAAAAAATTTATTAGGACTTCAACAGAATTTTTTATCCATAATTTTTTAATGAGCCTTCTTTGTAAATGTACAACTCCAATAATATTAAATAATTTATTGAAATATATCTAATTTATTTTTGCAGTAATATTTAATTGTTGCAAACTTATTCATAAATTTAAATCAGTTTATAAATGGTTTATTTTTTTTCTTTTTCAACTTTAATATTGTTTCGAATCGAGTTGATATTAGTCTCAGCAATATGCATGAATTCATAATTCTTTATAGCAAAAAAAATTATTCTAAAATTTTTGGTAAATTTTGTTTTAATAAAAAAAAGTAAAGAAATATTGGTTTATGTTTAATGCTTGTCAATTAAAACACTTCTTAGCTCTATAATAATTGGCTGGTATTTTCTGGTAATTATTTATTATTATTATTTATTAAAAGAAATTCATTAATATGTTCATGAGCTGAACATTCTTATATTACATTTTGCATTATATTTATATTGTATTTTATTCTATATGATATTTTTATATTATATATTTTAATATTACAGAAAGTGATGAATAGATTTTATTTTTATTAATAATTAATCGAATTTATTTGACTACTGGTGAAAATAAAATCGATGCAAAACAAAATGCGTTTACAATTTATTTGCATTTCGTTGGAAATTATTAACATTTTACTAATTTTTTTATAAAAGGAAAAAAATATAAAGCTGGTTCGGAGAATAGAGAAGTACATTGGAGTTTTATCTTTAAACAAGAAATTTTTTTATGTTAATTTGTTTTGAAGTATTCTTTCATTTTGCAGTTTTTAAACAATTTATTTGCATCGAAACCATTTTATTTAACTCCATATTCTCTATCAACATACACCGCTGCATACATACGCTGTATATTGACTGAAATAAGAGCCAAGATAATTATAATGAAAATTTCGAAAAGGTTATAGCTATTTGCCTCATCATTCAAATTTCATTAATTTAATCACATGGGAAAAGAATTCAGAACATTTTCTCTTTAGATATTTGTATGATACAATCATAACGTGGATAAAAAAGTGCTGTTTAATCATAAAGATTTCTTTCTGAAGAAATTCATTATAAAATTGAGCATTTAACAGAAAAAGAAAAGTTGCAGGAATTGCAATAAATTGATTGAAAATAACGGATAAATTTAAAATGTCGATAGCAAACGTCATTGAATTTAATAGTTACTCTTAAGTGGATTCAGAATTTAATGTTATTAAGTTCTGAATAATAGGCATTTAGACCAGTAAGTCTAAAAAATATTGACAACTTTCATTACATCCTACAGGTAGAGCTATCACAAAAGTAAAATACTTAAGACTGTAGAGGGACGAGACACTGTGAAGGCCCTTTTTATTTTGAAGAATCCAAATCCCTTACCAAAAATATAACAATTTGAATAATAAATTTGAACTGGCAGTTGAAGTTGTTTATCCAACTATGCCTTAGTTACTTAAAAAGTAAGTTTTTAATCAAGTAAGCTAGACAGATTACGGACCATTGCTTAAACTTTAGTGAATTAAATCTAATTCTTAATTAGCAAATAAATAAATTAATAAATGAAACGGCGTGGATTTGATCTCAGTTTATTAGATTCTATCAAGACTTAATTTCTCAAATTCTGCTCAAAGAATCGTTTCCTCGTTTGTTATAAAATAAGAGATTAATACTAATGCTAATTTATAAGAAAATCCTTTCTGAAAGCTTTCCTAACCGTTTCTTTAATTATGAGCAAATCTAAAATCGATGAAAATAAAGAACAAAGTTCCTTAGAAAATGGATTTAATTTATTATACAAGGAGAAAAATGTGTGATGTCTCGGCGGATAAGAAAAGAAATATGTTTTCGTCTTCAAATAGAGATTTTTATTTTATTTTTTATTTATTCTGTCTTTTCAGAATTTCAGTTTTAAAAAGATGAAAGCACTGCTTTATTATTTTTTTCTGCAATAACAGGAAATGCATGTAAAATATGTCGATTGTGTGATTTTTCCATCTAGTTATAGTCTGGATTTCTTTCAATAATAATATGCAGTTAGTTTGCTGAAATTTATGTTGCTGAAATGCTTTTTAACAGGACATTTCGCTATATATAATTTTTACTGTTTGTTTCATTAAATACTGGAATTTTAAAGAATAATGATCTTTATCATTTTTTTCGTCATATAGAATAAAAATATTTCGTACATCAAAAAATAAATCGACCTGATTTTAATGTATTTTAATGTATTTAAAGTTTTTGTCTTCAATAAATTCTGAAAAAACATTTGTGGAAAAATTAGTTGGTTCGCCTATGATTCAGTCTATCTATAAACAACACCCTTTTCACTGTCATCCAGGCATGTACATTATACAATATTTCCTTATATAGAGACATGAGACTCTTTATAACTTCATTATGAGGTAGATGAAAATAATAGACGAGTTTTAGGAACAGTTATTTAATTATTTTCTAAGTTCCATACTTCGCAAAACAAAACAAACACGAACACGAAATTACACGACATTCACTCAGAATACCTCCTAATAATGACCCCGCAGAAATGCCACGGAAAATATACCTTGATGTTGATAACGTAACGCCATCTGTTGTATCAAAAGAGAAAATAGAATATCCGGTAGAAACGCTACAGGATATGATTGATCTAATGAAATATATTGCTCCTATTGAAAGTGATGGAGCTTCAAAAACAGTGGTCGAAAAAAAACATACTTCGCCGAGTAATTAATTTAAACGAACTTATTTTAACGTTCTTTAATTCTAATAATTCTTTAATAAATATATTACGATGATGATGTTTTCATATGTGAAATAAATCATTTGTTGGTTGAATTTAATGTTATTTATTTTACTTGCCAAATCTATTAACTCCCTCAATCAAGCCAAAATTTTAATAATAATAAAGATAATACTTGGAACATGCTGCTAATTTTAAAGTACATTAAATAAAAGATATATTTGCCATATAGAACGTATTTCTAAGAAGAAAAAAAAGTATATTATCTTTTCACTTTTCTCTCCCTTTTTTTTAACTTTCAAAAATGCTATAATATAATTATATTTTTTATTTTTTAATTATTGATGAAAACTAATTGCTCAATAAGGGCCATAATTTCTCAAGCGTTCTATTGCAGTTTTCCTGAAAAACGTTTCTTGGAAAAAAAAATTTATGAATTGCTTTCTAATAATTATAAAATTTCAAAAACATCGATTTCTGTATGAAAATATTTTTCTTCATGCGAGCACTTTCTTTTTAGAATTTTTTATCGGTTACGAAATTTTAGAAAAGAAAGATAATAAAATAAAACTTGATCACTTACTGCTTACAAAATATTGTGATAGGTTTAATATATCGCTTATAAAATGTCAGTGTAAATTCAGTGTTTCTTTTTATTCAAATTTCTAGAAATACATTCACTCTGTTTTTTCTAGAAAGTAAATCTTAAATCAATGAAAAACATGGAAAATATTCCTTGGAAATGGATTTGGTTTAAAATAGTTAAAAATGCATCCTTTCTAAAAGAATGAAAAGATAAATATGTTTTCGTTTCCTAATGGACGATTTCTTTCTTTCTTTATTCTTTTTGCTATTCTTTCTTTTTTTATTCTATCGAAATTCCAGAATTCATGGAATTCGGATTCAAAATATTTTCGAGGAAATACTCTGAATCAGATATTTTCTCAGAACATATATTTTCTAGTACAGATTTAGGTATTTGCAATTAAACAGTATAATAATATTTCCCTTAACTGCTTTTAAATTCAAATATTTCGTGTAAGAATACAAAAAAAAACTGTATTTCACTGTATTCTTTCATTCTTCTAAATTTAATAATAATTATTTATTTGTTTTATTTCTATTTTTCGTTTAGAAGTTTGAATTTATCATTTGGAAAATATTTTTGTGCTTTATTTCTGTTATTTCTATTAGAAATTTTAATGTATTGTTTGATAAGGCTTTTTTCTTTCAGCTTTTGAAAACAAATTTACCCATGCCTTTGAAAAATTCTAGAAATATGTTTCTGGAAGAATGTAAGGGACCGTTACTGGTATTATTAACTATTAGGTATTAATCATAAATATTACTCTTAAGTCAATATTTCCATTAAAAGCAATTCCACTTTATTGTGAATGAATTTGTTATATTAAATTATAAGTAAATTTAAAACAATGCAAAACTTTTGAAATGATTGAAAATAAAAAGCCCTCAGTTCATACAATAAATGTAAAAAGATTTTTCAATTCTAAATATAGATGTGTGAATGCTTATAAACGGATCCCCCCCTTTTTATTGTCTATTTCTTTCATATTAAAATATATTTTCTAAAAGGTTAAATGAAAATATTTCTGTTTTTATCCAGAAAAACATTTTAAAATATCTTATATAATATTTGAGAGCTATTATTTATCCACAATACTGATCCAAAAATATCTGAGATATTTAATAGTGTTTATTTATTAACCCTTTCAAGGGCCATGGGAAGTATGATTCCCATCAAATTCATCAGTCTTTGTATGAAGTTATGTAGGTTGGCATAAGTTCTGACAAATTTTTCAAAAAGACAGAAGCTTAGATGCTTCAGTTCCTTATCTTACACAAAATGGTGGGTCTTGATTTGTTACTTAATCATTAATTATCCGAATTAATTAATTAATCAAATTAAACTTATCTTACAAGCTAAACGAATCACTTTTCTCATGCCAATTTCAGTCCTAAAAATACTTTAATATACCATGACTAGAAAAAAATGGCCATTTAAAGGGTAAAACAGTACTCTTCCAAAAATAATTATGAAAATAAATCCTTGCCTTATTTAATACAAATTTTATATTCTTGCTAATTATTTAACATTAATTCTTAAGCAGAATCTCGCTTAGTGCATATATCGTATGAATTTTATGAACTACTAAAACATTTTGTCCTGGCATGGGAGATAGCGCGTCTTCCCCGTGATCTGGGCGTCTTGGGGTTTAGTCCTGTTCGGGCATGGTTGTTTTCATCTGTGCTCTATCTGTGAGGTGTGTGAATATGTCCCCCTGTAAAAAAAAGGGGGTGTGCAAGAGAATGTGATGCATGAGTAACTAAGACATACTTTTGGCACTAGATGGCACTACTTAAACAAGAGAAGCTCTCTCAGCTTTAAAAAAAATGATGAGACCAGGATAGCCTGTTTGGTAGAGCGTTCGCATCCTTCAAATTGCTGGCCGAAGACTCTCCGTATGTGTGGAGGATGGCGCACGATAAATCTGCCGTGGTCAGAAAGTCCTCTATGTCGAGACAATACCACTGGGAGTACTAGATCAGAGGTGATCGTTCTCTGATTCAGGTCTAAATTGTGATCTGGTGTTGAGTGAATAAAATATATGAATGAAGTCCTCCCCGTAAAGAAGGTTGTGACGCATGAGTAGCTAAGACGTACTCTTGGGCCTAGATGGCGCTACTGAAACAAGAGACGCTCCCTCGACTGAAGATCGCAGACATCGTCAACAGACTTGTCTAGGACAAGTGCCATAAGACACAACAACATATCAACTTTAAAATAAAATAATTTGTATTTCAAATTTGAACATGGAATTTTTTTTCTTGTAGTTATTTGTTGTTGTTGTTTTCTTTATATATGTAGGAGAACTAGATAGAAAAACCAGATAACACTTTTTTTATGAATAAAAGATTGACGAAGCATTCGTTTCATTTCGGGTAATTTTATTTGTTTATTTCATTCTAAAAATAATAACTTATTTTCTTAAATTTTACACATGAATTATCATTACATTCCGCATATTTATTTGCACTTACATTTTTCTATTTCATTTCGATCATAGTAGTTTATGTGAATTATTTACCAAAAAATTTAAAATCATTCAGAATTAAAAAAAAAGATGCTTTTTTGTACTGTATAAGATGTTTTAAGGTGTCTAAGATGTTACAAGAAATAAATAAAGTATTTGAAGTATTTGATTCTATCTAATAGGGAAAACGTTGTTTTATATGTTTGTTATACTTGATATTTTCAGAAAGTGCTGATGTTTGAGAAGAGAGTTCCATAGTGATTACTTTCTACTATTAAATGGAATTTTTATTTTATTTTTATGTATTCCTGGAGTTTTTGATGAATATAAATTATGACCAGTTTGTGAAATAGTTTAACCATATACTATTTCATAAACTATACACATTATAGGGAGCGTATTTCATTAATAAGCTTCTGGAAAAATAAATTTTTTCTCTGGAAAATTTATTATAGAACACAGTAATTACTGCAAGCAATTACAAACGATCTTTTTCTTGGAATGATACATTTTCTGATTAATCTGCTCATTGTTGCAAAAAAAATATGTAATATTTAAATTACAGAACAGATATTCTTTCAAATATCTTTTTCATAACTGAAGTTCTATGATAGAATTACAGAAATATATCTTCTACACTTAAAATTTTAAAAGATAAAATATATCTTCTTTTCCAACATGACGGAGCGTTCTGCTTTCGTATTTCCTCAAATGAGATTATATGTATTTATCCCAATCTGATTATATAAAAGAACAACGAAATGAAAATTTTGCAGGATTATCATGAGCCATGGCAATTTGAAATCACATCGCAGAAACAGTTACAGTATTTTTAAATCCAATTAAATAAAATTTTATTTCATAAATGATAATTTTATTTCAGAGATAAACATACTGTTTTAGGAGGGATTCAAAAAAACAGAATAAAGTTTATTAAATCAATTTAAGATTTTTTAAATATTAATGCAATTAATAAATATATGCAGTATTTCAAAAAGCTCTATTTTACTATAAACGGCGGGCATTATTTATATTTGTCTGTCATTGTTCTTACGCATTGATAATCAAGTGATTTACAGAAGCAGGATTAAATTCTAAATATCATTTAGCTATAATTTCTCAAATACAATTCTTTACTCGAAACGAAAATTGATTGAGCTTTTCTGTTGCCATTCAATATCAACAAATATACATTTTAAATTACTGGTGTATGATGGCTTAAATAATGTTATAATGTATGTAATAAAAAATTTCTCAAATAGTAAAATAATCTAAAATTTAATTTTGTACATTAAATTTTGGAGGTTATCTGAAAATCTCGGTTGGAATTTAATAAATTAAAATTTTCAAAAATTCGCTTCAAGGTGCATATTTCTATACTTATGAAAATATCTGTGCAAAATTGGAAGTTCTAGTCCCAGATGTCTACCTTTAGAGAACAAGAAATAAATACACACGGAAATACATTGGTTTTTACTTTCTGTATACAAAGTATAAAGGAAGTAATATAATTGTCAAAATATTCGAACTCCAGATTTTGACGACTCTCCACAGTTTCAGACCTCGTTGAACTCTAAGAATATATTTTTGGCATTATTATTGTTAGTCTGTCTCTCTGTAAACACGGTAATTCAAAACCTCTTTGATCTAAACGGAGAGAAATTTGATATATGGAAATACGACTAAATTTGTAGATTTCTACCAACTTTTGAACGAAATTCATTCGCAGGAGTCTATCTGGCTGGCTGTTTGAATCAAGTGAATTCGATAACTTAAAAGCATACAAAGCTATGTAGATAAAATTTGGTGTATATATTTAGCATCTAAAATATAAATATCAAATTTTGAACCATACTCGTCAAATGGTTGACCTTCTATCGATCTGTACTTTTGCATGCATGTAAACGCATTAACAAATATATGTAATAACCGAAATTAATGAAATTCGATATGTTGTGATTACATCCATAGCTTTATGCAAATTTTAATGCCAATCGACCTGCAAGAAACTGTCAAAAATACATATTCTCGCTGTAGATTCCAATAAAAATGTTAGATTTATTCACTCTAAAGATTCATATTGTGTAAGAGTTGTTCGCCAAGCTCATGCTAGATATTCGCGGCCTTTCTGAAGATCCGCTGCTTTATGGAAGGGAGGGTGACAAGATCTTTATTGGAGAATATGGGAGAAACTCACTTTTGCTGGTTATTGTTGATAGAGATCATTCTTAAAAAACATACAAATAGTAAAATAATATAAAAATCATACAAGTCAGAGTAATTATATATTAATTGCTTGCAAAATATTTATTACAATTACAAAATGTCTGATTAGAATACTATAAAGCTCATTACATGTTTAAATCAAATAATTAAGAATATTTTTACGGAAATTCATCCACTAATTTCGTTAATCTCACTGCTGCCACCAAATATTATGGACAAATAACATTCAGTTAATATCGGAAGACGGGTTCGCTATGTATAGTGGTTGTATGGCGTAACACACAGTCAGCAGGCCTCAATAGCAAATAAGACGTATATTTACAAATAGACAAGAATACACAGACGACAAAACACAGCCGAGACGTACACAAGCAAAACATAGCAGCATCCTTACAACAAACGGCAGTGTAGAAGTAGTAATTGTTAGTGAACAACAACAACGACACAGAAAGCGGCCAGACATAACTCAGCAGGAGGAGGGAATCTTCGTAGATACTCTCTATAATCTCCGAAACGCCTGCAATTCTCTACTGTCTTCTCGCTTTAGCACCAACTAATTGCTGACTCACTATTTTACTCGACACACTACTTCAAACACGACTCGATGCTACTTCTGTAATAAACTCCAAGATTCGGCACACAACACCAATCGCTTGAGCTTTTCTCAATGTTTGTACTTCTCTGGACTGATTCGCCGTTGACTCGCTATATGGCTGTATACTAAATACACGGCTGTCTTCGGCTTTGTCTGCCGGCATTTTATAGTTTCCAGTGCAGAACAGAGAAGTTTCTCGAACAATCAAGCATATCTTAGATGTTATTGGAAGATAAGTTAATTAAGATAAGTTCGTTTAAATTGATTACTCGGCAATGTATGTTTTTTCCGACCATTGTTTTTGAAGCTCTATGACGTTCAATAGGAGTAATATATTTCATCAGATCAATCATATCCTGTAGCTGTTCTACAGGATATTCTATTTTCTCTTTTGATACAACAGATGGCGTTACCTTATCAACATCAAGGTATATTTTCCGTGATCTTTCTGCGGGGTTATTATTAGGAGGTATTCTGAGTGAATGTCGTGTATTTTCGTGTTCGTGTTTGTTTTGTCTTGCGAAGTATAGAACTTTGAAAATAATTAAATAACTGTTTCTGAAACTCGTCTATTATTTTCATCTACCTCATAATGAAGTTATAAGAGTCTCATGTCTCTATATAAGGAAATATTGTATAATGTACATGCCTGGATAACAGTGAAAAGGGCGTTGTTTATAGACAGACTGAAACATAGGCGAATTAACTGATTTTTCCGCAGATGTTTTTTCAGAATTCATTGAAGACAAAAACTTGACACTTCATTAAAATACAGGTCGATTTATTTTTGATGTACGAAATATTTTCCATTCTATATGACGAAAAAAATGATTAAAATTCTTGAAGATTCTAGTATCATTTATTTTGTCATTGAAATCGCAAATTCGTCGCCAAGTTTGTCACCACGCTCAGGGTTCAATATGTAATATAACTAATCGTACAATGGTTTTACTTATGATGGTTCTAACAGTGCTGGGAAGCAGCATTACAGATTCATAACTATATTTATAGACATCCTTTTAAAATTGTAAGAAACATAAACTACAAGGAAAAAAATATATTCTAGTACTGAATTCTGAATCAATAAGCCCTATCCGATTACATCAAACAAATTGCACGTTGTTGAGACTTTACAGTAAAACTCTTTAGCAAATTTTCAAAGATTTTATAGATCGTAAAACATGGAGCTCATTATTGTTTCTTCAATGATGCAGCAATTTCGAAAAAGCGAAAGAAAAACAAAACTTAAAAGCATCTTGTAATCTTTTTTCTCCACTTAAGATTTAAAAAAAATAGAAAACATTTTCCAAACTTATTAACCCAAATCACCTCCAAACTTTGCAAATAGATTTTAAAGAATTTTCTCCTCTTCAAGGCATTCGGCCGTAGGCGGAATCGCCAATCAATCGCCAAAGAGCAGCCAAGCGCGCCCACAAAATGGGATCGATTAATATTTTTATTTTTTTTCACTTTTCTGACCGCTCTTTTTCCCGCTAATGTACTTTTTATACAAATACGCGCTCATAGACGAGACTAAAAATGATTTTTAAAAATGCCAGAATAAGTTAAGCGTTTAATGAATGGTAATATGTTTCCAAAACCAGTGTACCATTTTAACGATACTTTTGCTTAATTAATGTAAAGATATAATCTTTTTGAATAAGAGACGTCAAAACGAAAAGGGATGATTGAATGCGAAACATTTTCATAATTTAACGGCTGAGAATTGGTATATTAGGAAATGTATTAATTTTTTATTCAAATTATTTTGTAATATGTATATTCATTTAAGGTACTTTAAAATTAAAGGTTAATATATATTTTTATTAAATGATAGAGAATTTTGAAATGGACATCCAGATTCAAAGACCTCTTTCAATTATATTAGCTAATTAATCAAATAAAGTTTTTAACATTTTGATAAATAAATAAATACAATACAATCTAATTTTTTAAAAATTCTCCATGTAATTATTAGTTAATGGGATAGTGGACTCTAAAATAAGCAAAAATGGATAAAAACATGAAATTTCATTTGTATCGTTTCAGTTCGTAAATATATATTTATAGTCAACTAAAATAAGATTATAAAATGTAGTGTACAATAAAACAAATATTTGAAGGGTTTAGAGGAAAAAAGTACATCTTAATGACTTTTCTCAAAATGACAATTAATTAAATTGAAATATTTTTCAAATGTTCCAGGTGTCTTAATTTTTGAAATAAAATAGAATTTTTAATAAAGAATTAGGTTAAAAGTTAAATGAAAACCGGGTATACATTTTATATTTAGATATAATTTGGATAGTTAAAAGTCAATTTGAGATCAAAAAAATTTCTAATGAAAATTCAGTAAGTGTGTATAAAAGTATTTCTAAATAATTAGCATTTAATTGGAATTACAAAATAATATACTTCTTTATTCTAAATAAATTTATATTGGGTAATAAGAAAAAAATAATAGAAAAAAAATTAAAAATTAAGCCGCCTGGAACATTTTTTAAATTTCTAAAAATTATATGTTTTAATTTTTTTTAAATTGATATATTACGTTTTGAAAAGTTCCTTTAAGTGTTCCTTTAAGTTTAACAATTGTGTTGTTGGTTCTCGTTTGCAATGGAAATTGAACAGTAAGTGTAGCAATGCGAAATATTTCTTCTGATGAAATACATATCTCAATATCCAGAGTCTCTCTGTGTCAACCTGGCTACCACACAAATATAGATTAAGAAATAAAATTTATTTAAACATGAATCAATTAAATTGAAACTCTTATTCTGAAAATGGAAAATATCACAGAACTTGTGAGGATAAATTAATCCTAATGCAGGAAGAAATTTTAATATGAACTGCATCCTTTTTGTAGCATTCATCTATATTTTTACAAGTGCCTACCTTGAGTGAAGTAACCTACTTAGAAATTAAGGTAAAATACTTACCAATAAAAGATAAGTTATACGCTTCACGTCTTTTCTTAGAAATCTGATTTGTTTCCTTACATTCCAATTAGTGCGGATCATTTTCTGAGTAATTATAATTAGGATAACACATTATCATCTCTACCTCGGCGTTAGTCGTGTTTACAGAGTTGATTTTCTTAAATATCACAATAACTTTTTGTGGGAAACTGTTTCTTTTTTTTATAAAGTTTCGTTTTTAAAACTTATTATTACCCAAATAAAAGGACGAGATATTTTTTATGAAAGAGATGAAAAAAATTAACGAACGAAAATCAACAAAAAGGTATCCATTTGTATTTAAAAATAGAAATTTCTAATGGAAATCTTTGGTAGGTATTTATGATAGAAGGGACAAATTTAACTTCAAAAATAATTAAACTTAGCAATTGTCATTCTAATGTAAACTCTAAAGTTTTCAAAAATTTGATTTTCTTTGAATCTAACAAGAGTTTTAAAAAATTGCAATTACAAATTTTCTTACATTTAAGCAACAAAATTCTCATTAAAAACTTAATTTTTAATGATTTTCCCCAAAACTATCGCAATATAGAAGTTTTAATAAGAGAAGATTTATCAATTTTTCTTATTTTATATTCTAATATTTTCACAACTAAAGATATGCTTACTAGTTTTTTTTTCAACTCGATAGATGGCGCTGAGGTTATTCAATTTATTTCATTTGATGACGAAGCACCATGCCCAAAATTTGCAGTCGTTTTCAGCTCTAAGCGCGGGAAAGTTGAATTTATTTTGATGTAATTCTCTGCAAAGTTTAATTTTCCTTATGAAAGCTTTTGGATTATTTCTGCATTCAACTGGTATGTTCTTTGCTTTATATTTTATTGATGCTTTTTGGTTTTATAGTTTGATAATAGTCTTGTAATGGTTTGATCATATAAAATTTTGCTGTGAACCTGCTTACATTTGAATTTTGAAATAATTTTTTGTTTATTATTATTGCATAACTCATTGTAATTGCTTTGTTGATATTAATTCTTGACTTCAAAAACCTCAATTTCTTGTACTTTTTGGGTCACAAGGGGTCAAATTTGGACGGAAGTCAGACCCCTCCCAGTAAAAAATCCTGGTTTCAAACCCCTCCCTGACCCTTGATAAAGTCTTCAGGGTGGATTATTTATTTCCTTCCTTTTTATTCATTTTTGCACTTTAACTTAATATTTATTTATTTCTAAAATGTTTTTTAATCCCCTTTATTCAAAAATTTAATTTTCTTTCTAAATAATTCAATTTGAATGTGTGTTCTTAAAAAATGACAGCTATTGAGAAAAATGAATAAAAAATTTTAATTAATTAATAATTAATTCTTTTTAAATATAAGAAAGATGTTAAATAGTTTCTTATAACGACTAAATTGACTACTTTAATTTAATTTAGCTAAATATCATTTTGAGATAGAAATTGAAATTGGATCAATATATCAGCACAAATCTATTGATAATCATTCTAATATTGATAAAACAAAATACTTATCATAGGATGCTAAAGCTGTGTGTATTCTGGCTCTTAAAAATTCCTATAGGAAAAGGTTCCTGTTTTCAACAAATTCACTTGTAGTTAGGGATATACAAAGAACGGTTAAATTACTATTAAAACTAACCTGCTCTTAGAAAAAATAAACTATTTTTCAACCAACCACAACAAAGGGAAAAATTGATAACATGTGTAGAATGCCATTTTAATTTTAGATTTTTATATAGGTTTTATTCAAAGTTAATAAGAAATTAATAGATAATACTTTCTTTTCAATCTTTTTTTTTATATGTTTTCACACAAAGGTATCACTTATAATATATTTTCCAAGTATGAAAATGTTTGAATAACAACAATAATCCGTGATCTTCTAAGCATGTTCTGTGTTTCAATATAACTTCGAAATTCTTCTTTTCTTTCCTTTTTAAATTTTTTTTGTCATTATTTACAATGCTTATAAAATATGCCTAGTGTTGTCGTAAATTAATAATTCCTCTTGAGGAATGTATAGAATTCCATTTTGGAAAATTTAGGGTTTGAAAACTGATTTTATCAAATATTCCCCTAGTAAGGTCTGTTGTAAAGATGTAGTAAGGTCTGTGTGTTAAGCCAATCATTAGCGGTCAAACGTAGATCAAGTAAGGAGCACAATTTTGTGATTGCGGTTCATTTAGACATCCGAGTACTTCTGTAGTATCCCTCTTGATTATCACGACGACTCAGGTACTTCAGCATCAACCTCTTGTACTTTAAAATGAACTATAAATTTTCAAAATGCATATTTCTGCTGATAATAATAAAGATGTATAAGTGTGTGTGCGTGCGTGCGCGCGCGTGTCACTAAATTTGACACGTATATACTTTGGACGATTGAAATGTAGATCACTGAGCTAATTCTTAAAATTTTAATTACTTAAAAATTAAGTTTTATTTTAGGATTTTTTTCTATTTATAAGTTTCTAAAGTGTAAATGCACAATATTACATTCCCTAAAATATTACTGCCAAAAAATGTTTTTAACATAATCTTAAAATTTAAAAAAAATTATCTTTTTGGTTATTCCAGTTCCTTTGACTATACTTTTTTCAATTTTTAAATAATTAAAAAATGTGAAACAAATTTTGCAATAATATATTTCAATATTACTCATAATATTTCATTTTATGCGTTTTGTCCCTTGATGATCAAATATAAAGATTGTTTAATTTTTTATGTTGAGTAGAATTCAGTACAAGTCTGCTTTTAATAAAATTTTCAAAACAAACATTTTTATTGACAATTGAGGTTTAACAAACAATGGTGGAGAGTTTTTAATGCATTTTCATTTTAAAATAATTTTAACTAGAAGGATTTTGTGTTTGTTTAATTTAAATCATCACTTCCGTTTCAAATTAAAATTCAAAATTTAGGGACGATAAAAAAATGCGTAGCATAATGAAAGAATTTGCAAAGTAAAAGTAATTTTGCGAAAGACGGCTTGTAATTAAATAAATTGATCATCTCAGCACTCAGTGAAAATGGCTAAAACATTTTATATTTTTAAATTAATGCATTTAAAAAAATTATTTAATTTTCCATCAGAAAGATACAATTTAAAAATATCGCATGTTCAAAAAATTGTTAAAAATATCGTCTGTTATTAAACATATACCATCTTTAAATTCTGCTGAAAGGAAACAATATCTCTGAATGAAACTGTCTTTCCAAACTCTAATCGAATTAGAGCTCGAGAAATATTATATTCATATCCAGAATTCCATCTATAAGAGCATTTGGAAAATTGGAAATGATGATTGTGATTCGTTGAAGCAGAAATGAGAAATTCATTTCGTTCCAGTTAATGATCAATAATTGTAGATTTGAGGGTTGGATGACTAGATTATCTTTCCTGATTATAGAAGCAGAGTTTTGCAGTCGCATCGAGTATTGAATTTATAAATTCTCTAGACCATAAAATTATTATATTACTGTTATAAATGGCATTGATTTATTAGGATACAATTACAGAGAAATAGATGAACTAAATTACTGTAAGGATATATGAATGAATAATTACAAGAGAATAGTTTCTGTAAAAATATCAGATTGTTTCATTTAATAAGTACGTTATAATAATGTAATATGATATAAATTCAAATTTACCATTTAATATGATTTAATTAAACAACATACAAAATTAAAATATACAATCGAAAAATATGGCAAAATAAATAAGTTCTGAGTTTATTGAGACCATAAAATAATTAGATAAATAAAAAAACCATAATAATGATTAATTGATTTTATTCTCAATTTTAGAATTGAAACTTTAATTCTCATGCTTTGTCATACCTGATTTGAATTTTTGTTATTAAAGGTTCCTTTCTTATTGGAATTAAAAATATGAGGAATATTTCAGCATTTTAATTAAAGCTGAAAGATCTTAAATTGAAAAAAAAATCTCTTCTCATTCCGTGTTCAGTTCAGTTCAGTTCCATTACATTACATTAAAGTCCCGTTTTAAGGAAACACAAGGGCTATTTTGGAGAAATATCGTAATTTTGAACCGCGGTCAGATGACAAGGAAGACACCTGAGCTGACACCCACCTCACCAACTCATTCGGTGAACTTATAAGTATCTCTCTAACGATATTCAATTTTGCAATTCTAGAAAAATTTCTTCTGTTGTGTTGCTGTTAAAGTGTTACTTTAAAATGGGAAGTTAATATAACTAAATTAAAACTAAACTAAAATCTTCTCTCAGTACTGGTTTTAGTTGAAGAAAGATGCAATTGGTTGATGTGATGAATATAGGCTCTAATCTCTTTTTTAATATTCCAATTCTTACATTTTTCATTGGAATAAAATTTTAGAATAGATTTTTTAATAATAATAAAAAGTGGATAAAATTTACAAAATCTACCCTCAGAGATCGCTATATTACTCGTATTTGTAGTCGGAAAATGCAGTATGCTAAAGAAATAAGTGTAACTTTAGCAGTAACGTTCTGTTTATGGCATTAAGCATCTATTTGTAAGTGCCATCTCAACTTACTTGTATTTCAGATGAAACCTAGCGCATAGTTAATATTTTTAGAATTTCGAGATTACACAAATAATGATTTATATTACAAACATATACATTTATAATTAAGATGACTGCTTACACTGGTAATTTAAGAGTGTTTTATAAATACATTGTTAATGTTTCTAAACATGGAATGTAAAAAATTTTAATTCCCAGGACTTCCATTTTCGCTGAATTTCAGTACCCTTCCGAACATAAGATTTCAATAATCAATATTCAATTATATGCATTCGATTCTTTTCAGTATCTATGCCTATCAATGAAATGACAAATAAAAGAATTGTTAAATTCCAATATTTAAAATTTGAAAGCCTTTTTTTCAGGTTAAGTTTCAAGGATTTAATAGTTTAGACAGATTTTTGCTAGAATGTTATTGTTTAAAATAAAATGATTACTATGCAGAAAAAGAAAATCTTCAAGATAAAAAAATATTTCGCTAACTTATAACTTTATTTCGTTTCGTAATTACGCTAACCTCGTATTTATAACTTTAATTCGTTACATGGTTACAGAATACATGAGCGTTAAAAATATACAATGCGTTGGAGTACTTGAGTTTGCCTCGTATTGAATACTACGAGTTGGTTATTTTACAAATGGAAATTGGAGTTGGTCATTTAAAAAAAAATGGTTTTCACGAATGGTATGATCTGGTTAAATGAGATAGATATTTTATAAAATATTCCGCATCAATCTTCTAATCAGATCTAATGAAAATTCTTTAAGAAATTAAAGCAAAACCCATTTATAAATATATCTCGTTTCCGAAGTTTATGGAACGATGAAAAATTTGAAACTGTGCATGCTTAGAAATTACTTTTTCTATCGCTTCATTCATCTATCCCTTTTCGTTTGCGAGTAGTTGTATTCACACATAGACATATAGATAAACAGATACAAAGATACAATTCATAAATGTTTTCATTGCTAAAAGGTATAAACCTTAAAATATTCAAAACTGGATGCTTACAAAAAACCTGAATGTTAGATACTTTCAATATTTACTGATAGATAAACAGATACAGAGATACAATTCGTAAATGCTCTCTTTGCTAAAAGGTATAACACTTTGAAATCTTCAAACTCGATGCTTACAAAAATCTGAATGTTAGATACTTCTTAAATTTTATTTTTTCGTATACGGAGAGAAAATGTTATTCGCAATCGTCAAAAAATCCGAACTTAAGATTTTACAAATCTCCAGATTTCAGACCTTCCTTAGACAGAAAAACGTATTTTAGTATTATATCTGACTTTCCATTCATTTGTCTTTAAGTATAGTTTAAGAATAGTAAGTATAGTATCTTTAAGTATAGTATCTTTAAGTATAGTATAAGAACAGTATTATTATATTGATTAATATTAATAATACTTATGTATAGTGTAAATAAGTATTATGTATAGTAAGATCAGTATTCCCATTTGCCGAAGTTGTTTATTACAAAGCATAAAAAGATGCAGAGATAAATTTTACTGAACAAGCATCTAAAATGCATATCTGTATCAAATTTGGATTCAAATTTTCCAAGAGGATGATGAATATCTTTCCCTCTGTAATTTCGAAGGCACGCATAAGAGGGTAGCTCAAAAAAATGCAACGACTTAGATAAGTAAAATTTTGTGTATAGTTTAAGCATTTGAATTGTAAATAATTTTCAATTTTTAAACAATTTCAATTTCATTTTTTTTGTTTGTAATTTTGCATGCATGCATGCGATAACTCAAAAAGGCAGCGATTTAAATAAATGGAGTTTGGTATAGATTGGTATAGATTTTGTATTGTTTCTAAAATTATATTCTATGTCTAATTTTGATTTCAGTCGCTTGAAATCATCCAAAATACATATTCGGTTTTATATGAGCATGCAACTCTCATGTGTAGGTCTCTGAAAATAAAAATCTCAGCATTCGTCCTTCGTCCGAGGTTCACAATTATATGCAGGAAAAAGGGAGGAAATTTTTTTTTATTTTAAAATGTGCAAGAAAGTTTCCAGGAAGCTTCTCCCTTTGTAAATCTATATTAATTGCATAAGAAAGTAAAGAGCTATATTACTAATTTTATGCTTCAAAAATAATTATTCTCCTACTCTAAAGCGTGATATTTACTCTGACGTTACAGCTGATATCTTTATATTAAATTCACCCTTAGTAACAGAAGGAAATCTTTCATTTCTATATGCAATGAATAAATGTTTGAATATAAATTTAATTAAGATATATTAATGTCAGTAAGCATTCAATGAATACGAAATATCAATATTTGAGTCTCAAAAAATTAATTAATTAATTAAAATTAAAAATTAATTTTATATAATCTTGTGTATGCATCCTAACATTTCATCTCAATCAGTTGTAAAAAAATTGAGCGCTATCATCGACATAGTGGATATCTAAAAATTTATCGCCATTTTCAATAATTAAATCTTTTTATTACTTGTACTGCATTTTGAGAGGTTGGTTCACTTTTCAGAATTATTCAAATTTTTAAATTATATTTTGTAGATTATAGGTAATAAAATAGTGATATTACTACTTGAAAATATCTTAAATATTTTTTTGTGATGAAGGTATTATGTTGCGTATAGGGCTTGAAAAGCGGCTTAAATATTAATTTACATGAATTAATTTACATTAATTTATGCATTAAATTAATTGGTATTAATTAATTTTAGTTTTTATCATAACTAGATTCTAAGAGCGCTAAAGAAAATTATAAATATCCAATTAAGGATCAGGCATAATTAAAATTTATTGTAAAAACAAAATTAATTAATTTAAAACAAATTAACAGGAACGTTTAGATATAGGTCGCATTATGCATAGATTTTTTTGTTGAAACTGAATTTTTAATAATGAAATAATGCATAAGATTACATTTCCCTTTAGGGTATTAAATTAAATATCGAATTAATTCTTGCGCAATTTTATTAATATGCAAATACTCACATTTTCTTTTAAAACACTTGGTAATAGACAAAATAATGAGCTGCCGTCTGTATCTAATTAATTAACCGTTTAAGCTTTGTTTAACTTAACTAAATTAATTTATTTTCTTTTTACAACTTATAATATAAATAGACATAACTTATAAACAATATTTCACCTAGAGCAATGAGACTCTTATTTAAAAATACAGAATTAGCATTCACAATTTTTTCTCTGTTATTATAGCAGAATTATCGCAATGTTAATTTGAAAAATCTTAAAAAGAATTTGGTTAGTAGTTAAATTTTAGAAATATTCCACTTTAATTATGTAAGCATAAATCAATATGGTAAATAATCTTTCCTGTACTTTGGATATTTAAAAACTCTTTGAGATTGTAAAATATTTAAACATTTAATTTAGCTGCAAAAATTATGAAACCTTAAGCAAAGATCTTAATACTTTTTCTTGAGTTGTGAGAGAATGTCGCAAATTAAATCTGAGAAATCTCGTTATATTACTTAAGGTTGTTTTCAGCTTAATATATCTTTCTACGCACATTTACATGTTGAATAATTTTTCATTCTTCTATTAAGTACTTATCGATTGAATCATGAATCTAATCTAAAAAAATCAACTTTTTGTTTGAGGGGTTGCATAAACTTCTGCAATTGTATGATATCTTGAAGACAGAGCTTCGCTGGGCAAGATCATGGTTTTTTTCGGGGGGGGGGGATATTTAGGTACGAATAACATACTGATTATATTTGAAAATTTTTCATTCTCACCTACATATATGCACTGGCCATTTCAATTTAAAAAATCCTGAATGCACTTACTTTAACATGTTATTCGAAACAATCTGCTATATTACAGTAATCATTTTATAGTTTACCTATCATTACTTGTATTTTAAACTTACACTCATTTTTACCATGATGAAATCAGTTCGAAAAGGCGCTGTATAGCAGAGAGAAAAAGGCTCAAATAGTTAGTTATAAAAAATGATCTTTTTTTTGTGTAAAATCGCGTTTTTTCAGGAAAGATGAACTTAAAAAGCAAAAATTTTAAATATAAATACATAGCTATAAAATAAAGCAAAATGCGCGACTCGAACGGACAACCCATAACACACCCCTCATTCATTTTGTTCTGACTACTATACTGTACGGCCCACACCTCGAAGCGGAAGTTGAATATACTTATTTTAATAGTTATAAAAAATGTTTTTTGTGTCTGTAAGAAATCGTGTTTTTTCAGGGAAGACATCTATATAGATAAACTTAAATAGCAAAACCTTATTAAACCTTATTTAAATATAAAATCTTTAAAGCCGTTTCCCAGATACACGAAAGTAAATTTATATACAAGAATTGCTCGTTTAAAGTTATGTTATGCCGATTTCAAGACTAATACTTATTTTTTTTATCTTATAAGGATTAATTGTAATTGTGAAACTAAAAATTCCGAATTTGGAACATCTTTAACAGTCCTTGCATATATAATTTACAAAATATCTCTTATTTTAATAAAATTTATTTACAAAAAAAATTTCAAAAAATCAAATAATATTAAATTCAGATATATTAGATTAAAATCTATCAGAAAAAATTATATTAAAGCGTAATAAACTTACTTCTAATTTAGATTAATATATATCGAAAAAAAGAATTAAATTATAAAAATTATAAGAATTTATTTTACCTTTTCTTCAAGAGAACATTTGTGTCCTCGATGTTTTGAAACTAGTCCAATATCTCTATTAATCCCGAATAGGAATTTGCCATCACGTTCACATTCCAGAATCTATGATACCCACTTTACACTCTATTATTCCATAATAAATTTAGGGAAATACTTAAGATGGGACTACAATAAAAATGTGTTTTTACGAAGGTCTTATGATGCAGTTTTTAGCTTTCTAGAAATTTTCGATTACCATTGCATAGTTAAGATGCAATGGTAAGAAACGAATAAATGGAATGTAATATTGATTTTTTTTTGATTTTCTAAAAATTGTTAAATAATATCTGTTACTCTAACTTATGATTTTCCTTAATATATTTCATTTTCCTCCTCAAATTTTTTATTATCTTCAAGTGTTCTTTATGTGAGGTAACGAATGTACATTCTTTGATTTTTACCACTTGATAAATTTAGAAAGACCCCAATTAAATATTGAAAATATTTATCCAAAACTTTAATAAATTGTTTCAGTAACCTTATTTTTGTATGCGTATAAAAAATGGATTTCTTTTGAATCTCCTAAGATCTAATAAATGAAATTCTTTGATTTTGGATTAAAATTTTTTCTTGGCAATAATTTTTTTTCTTTAATTAATGTCGGCTTCTAGATCTACTATTCCGTCAGGATTAGAAACAGGCCATTACCACATTATTAAATAGTAATAATTCAAAAATATGTTCACTGCATTAAAATTATGATATGAAATTGACATTTCAATAAGAGAAATATATATTGAATGGATGATTTAAAATTTATTCCATTTATATATATGCCTAAAAATATAAAAAGGAATGATGGACAACATTATCAAAGCATGAAAAAATTAATTAATTGTTTGCATAAAGCCTAGGATATTTCGTATATTAATTATGTTTTAAAATTAATTTTTAAAATTGGGCAATCATGCAAAATATTTTAATATCCAACGAATATAGAAACGTGATAATATTATGAAAATTTCATTTAGTAAATTGCATGGAATATTTCTTAAATTATGTTATTCTAAAATGAAAAAAAAGCAATTTAATACATTTTTCAAGAAAATTCTACAACAGATTCCAAGTAATTAAAGCGAGAAGAAAACGTCATGTTTCGAATAGAGTATTTTTAAATTGTAACTTATTTCAATGAGATTAAAAATCATTACTTTTGGTATAAAAATCTCATTTATAATTTCCGTTTATTTAAATGTTTCATCAAATTACATAAAACTGTAAAAAAATGATAAATTATTTATCATTAAATAAGTCTTAAACATTTAAATATTTAAATATGCATAGCCGCGTTTAATTTATTAAAAGATTTATTAAGGTAAAATATACCTATTTGCACACAAATGAAATTGCTGAAGAATTAATTACATGATTTAATTAATTACTTTGAAACGAAACATTATAATCTCGTGTTTTTCTAGACCGATTGCAACTTTATTTCAATTTATAAAATACATGTCTACAGACCATAATTAATAAATTCATAATTTAATTCCCTTCATTTTAAATTGCTAATTGTTTTATCTATAAATATTCATTACATTAAATTCTTTACTCAGATATTTTAATATCCCTTTAAGATTTTCAAAACTCCTTAACTAAATTATCTTTATTTTTTCAAAATTGTTATAATCTTTGAAACATAATTTCACAGGACCAAAATGTCAATTATTTTCAAAGCTATATACTGATCGCTCAAAAATAGTAAATAGAAACTTTCAAATGCAATTCCAAAATAAAGATTCTAATTACTGACAATAGCATAACAATTCTAGATTAATCTTAAATCACACAATATAAAGCTGATAGCCAGTATTTTAATAACCTTTGCAGACGGAATGACAATATCCATACAAGAAACCAAATTAATTCAATTTTGTGGTGAAGTTTTTAGTGTGGTGTGTATGTTATTGTTTTCAAAAATACAGTTCAAATAATATCGGAATGAAATTTTTTTTTCTTACTGTGAGAATAATTTCAACTTTTTACTGTGTTTCTGCGACGAAGATTATGTGAGTAAAAATATCGTCTGACAAATCCAACAAATCATTGCTTTTCATTAAGTGTTTTTAAGAAAAAAAATAAGAGGTCTAGTTTTATTTCAATTATTTATGTGTGGTTTAAAAATACTTTTGTATCTTTTTACTTTCTAGTGCAGCAAGTACACGCTTCAAGCAAATATTACAATTACCCAAAAAATTCAAATTCGAATTTTAGTTTTAGGTTTATTGAAAAAAAAGCTTATTTTACTTCAAATATATTATATAAGTTTCCAATGATTTAAAAATTGGTTCAAAACTTAACTATTCACTTTTAATAATTGATGAAGTTTGAAATTCACTATTATAAAACAGCTGCGTATATATTTCATGTTTCAAATATTTATTAAAGTTACTCGTTTTTTATTATCCTTCTTCAAAACTGATAAGTAATTTTTTTTTTTGAAAAGGCAAATATTAAAGTTCTGTCTGTGATTTTTAAAAATCGTTTGGGGAATTCCGTAATTTTCCGAAGAACTACAAGATATTAAAACCTTTGATGCAGCATTTCTTTTCATCTTAATTAAAAAAATGTTGCAGACAATTAAGTTTTTTATATATTCTATATGAAAGAATCTATTAAGTCAAAAATAATATCGCAGATAAGAGAGATCGTAAGAGATTTCTGTATACATTTCGCATTATTATATTTTACATAAAAGAATTTTTTTACTTTAAAAGTGTTTCATTTATGATGTGTATATTTAATGTGTTTGCTTACGAAGTTTAAAGATTCTGGATGAAAGCTTTTATTATGTATTTTTACTTTATCGCTTGCGATGTTTTTATTTTACCTAACTTTCAATACCTGATTTAATATGTGATAAATAAAATCTTTAATATAAATATTTATTATGATAGGAATTTTGATAGGATAATGTGATAGGAATTTTGCTGATAATTATAAAGTATAAGGAGAATTACTGAAGGTTTTGTAATACTTGTTTAAATAATTAATATTTCATTGATAAAATGCATGAAAGCTGGTTTTAAATAAAGTTATCAAATGGAAGTTCTGCTGAAAAAAATTGTCTTGAAGTTTAAAATACGTTTGTGGATTTGAAATCTTTGAAAGATACTATTCCTTCTAACCTCTGTTTTATCGTTAAACACAAAAATCTGTATATGATTACATGCAAATTGGAATCAATGAAATTCTTGTAAGGTTCTGTTTTGAGAGTAATTGGAATTCCATGATCATAGTCTGCCTAAATACAGAATATATTTACATTAGTACATACGGAATTTAGAGTAAATCAATTTTTTATTTGCTTGTCCTTATCTACAAGTAATTATATTAAAATTATTAAACTAACAAAAACAGCTTTTAAAAAGATCTTTTATTAGAATACCAAAAAATAAATGTCCCCGTTTTTATCTATTTTCTACTTTTTAGTCCTTAATTGACAATTATTTTGAATATTATGAATTGTTGAAATCAATTTGTATTTAAATTCACTAATAACACGTTTGACATAAGAAAACAAAATGTAACTGTTTGTCTGTTTATAACTTAACAAACATAAAGTCTTGAAGCCAATTCCATGAGCATATGCTGCCTAAATACAGAATTTACTTGTGTACCACGCATGGCAACATTCGGTATTTACAGTAAATATATTTGATTGTTCTTACACTTCCGAGCAATAATATTAGAGTTATTAATTTAACAAATATAATTTTTAAAAACATCTTTAAATAGAGTGGTAAAAAGTAAATTTCCTCATTTTTTTAATTTATTACTTTATAGTACTTAATTGATGATAATTTTAAATATTAACAAATATTGAAATCGGTTTGTTCTTAAATTCACTATCCAGCAGCACTTGACATAATTGAAATAATTGATAATATAAATAATTGAAAACATAATGATAATATTAAATTTGTTTATGAATTAATTGATCACAAAGTCTTGAAAATGTCGAAATAGTGTATTGTCATCGATAATACAAAAAAATGTACAAAATTTCAAAACTTCAAATCATTTTTAAATGAAAAATCGATTTACAAAATTCAGTCTTTACTAACATGATGCAAATCAAATAAAGTTGTGTAATAAAAGAATGAATATTAAAATATATAAAATCAAAATTATTTGTATTATGTTTCAGAAAGTATTCATTTGGATTGAGAGATCTCCCTAAACAACAATCTTTTGAATAAATTTAATTAGCAGAATTAACATACATGATTACATCTTGTAGAATCTAAAAGGACTTAACAATGAATATTATTTTGCATTCAGCATAGGTGTAATTTTTTATATCTGTTATAAAAAAAAAGAAACTGAAGATATTATCATTATAACTGAACAAAAAAACCCACTTTTTTATTTGAATAGAAGGGCTTATTTTTTTGATAATTATACCCCATTGATGCGAGAAGGAAAGAAATTATTATATAAGGGAATCATATTATTATATATTCATTTTTAATCATGTTATTATATAGTCTGAAGGGATTTCGAACTAATTAATTTCTTAGATCCACTAGATTGAAGGAGGGATACTAACAGTTTGACTAAAGAAACGTTATTAACCTAATTATATAAAAATTGAAATCTGATATCGCAAATTTCAAGTTATAATGTGAGAACATTATTTTTTTGAAAGTCATGTGGTATCATTATCGCTGATAAGCAACATCATGTTCTTACATAACTCACATTTCGTAATCAGCAACATTTAGAAAAGCAATGTTTTGAATCATCTCAGAATCAATCGAATTTCTAAAATTCTTTTTCACAAGGCCAGTTTTTTTTTCTGTGTGTGTGTGAAAAATCAGTTTAAACCGGCTTTTAACAATCACGTGATTATCAGATTACGCATGATTAGATATTTACAAAAAAATACTAACTCCAACACTTTTACTCAAAAATGGATTTTTTTTTTTTTGCAAAAATTTATTTTAATTTGGTTTGGAAGGATCACGTGACTCTTATATTCCACAAACGTCAACTTTTTAGAAAAGTGATGGGTTTATTTTTCTTCCATCTCAAAATCGTTAGAGATCATTTTTTTTTTGCCAGCTAGAAAAATTGAAAATGAATATTTAAAAAAATTATTATATTATTATTATATCTTTTCTCGCTGTTTCGCGTTGATTCCAGTTTTCTTCTTTGTGCTTCTTCGGGTGATAACTTCTTACAACCCATGCTTTTTATTTTCTGCCTACGCCTTTTCGGGATTCAAAAATACCAAACCAAAACAATTTTATCTTCTCACACGATAATAAAATAAATTAAATTAAAAAAACAATTTCCATGAATTTAAAAGTTTTATTGTGATATTAATATTTTGTCAAGCATAATTTATCAAGATTCTATCCGTTTCATCACGTTCACTTTGTTATTACAATATTTATTAACATCGAACATTTGCTGAAATAATAGCGAATGCAACATGGATGCCGAGCAATTAATTATGAGTCATAATAAATGGAAAATTCAGTCAATTTCCTAATGGTGCCAAAACAATTAACAAGAAACAATTGATAACATGATTTTGAATTAAAAACGTGTTAAAAATATGAATATAATCATTTTATGGAAAGTGGAGGGGGGCATCTTATCTACTAATAAGAGACGCGAAGTGCCTAGTTCTGCCACTAATTATTTTAATACATTTTTAGAAAAACAATCAAATTAAGATTTTCCAAAATTCGTAAATATTCTGTTTTTTTTTAAAATTTAAATTCGATGAAACGCACATTTTTTAATATTTGACAGAAAGGATAAAACACATTAGAAAAGAATAGATCTAAATAATAATTCAATTATTTTGTGTATTCTAAAATTGGAATATTTTGCAGAGACAGAAATGTGACGGATGAAAGCATTTGTAATTGCAAAATCCTATTTATGCGATGTCGAAAGATAATACAGTCATCCGAATCCAAAATCTCCAATTATTGATCATTTACTGGAATGAAACGAATTCCTCTTTTCTGCTCCAATATGTCAGAATCATTATTTCCCATTTTCCGGACAGAATATTAGGTGTCCTGCAAGCTTAATCCGATTATGGTTTCTAAATATGTTTTCAGGATGAAATATTGTTCCATTCCAAAATGAATTCTCAGATAGAATACATTTGGAAAACAACGTATAATGAATTAAATGTTTATCGCTTTTGTTTAAAGCACAAAAATTTTTTCCTGGTGGATAGTTATTTTGAAAGGTTAAAATTGTTTGGACTATTTTCAGTCGACGGAAAATGTTTTATTTATTTGATTCTTTTGTATTAGCAGTCAATTTTGAAGATGCAAAAAATCAAATTTGGATACAACAGTGGCCGAGCGACGAGGATGAATTTTGTTCCTGGAGGCAATTTTAAAAGTTGCCGAGAAAATGTGGTAATATCATCACATTTTCACTTCATAATTCTAAAATGAATAAATATCTATAAAATAATACTATGTCACTAGTGCAACTTACCAATCGTTTGCCAATGAAATATATTATATTATTTTAAAACATTTTAAGATAATGAACATCTTACTTTATGTGGTATCATACTCATTGAATTCTATACTACAAATAGACTCATAGAATTTAATATTACAATAGATACTGTTGTTTGCAATGTTTTAATATACGTACTGAAGGATTAAACATTTTTGTCTGATTTCAACGAAGAATGGGCTTTTCTGTTACGGTACATGTTAAAGTTATCGTGATCAAATGTTTTCTCGTTGTCATGGCGCAATTTTGGTGAGAGGATAGACGAATTTGGTTGGAACTACTAGTCTTGTAGCAAGATTTAGAATTAGTATTCTCCGTCTTATAGTTTTTGTAAAGTTTCAAAAAGCATTAGAACATTTAGCTATTGTGAACCAATTTAGCGTGTGTTATCAGTACAAAGCTTCTTGATGAGAGATTTGCTATTTTTCTTCTTTGCTTGATAGCAATCGAAGGATTTGAATGGTTTTGGTGAACATTCTTCCCTATTTCAATGAAATCAATGAACTGATTCTAATCTCAATGAACATAATACCAACTTTTTCCATCTGTAGTTGTAAGGAAATGGTTTTATTCCAGGCTTTTATAACAGTCGCTCATAATATACAATCAGGGAAATATGATATAGTTCCCAGATCCGTATAAAACAGTGCTAGGAAATCTGCAGTATACTTTTTTCTGCTGATGATCACCCCTCCACCACTGAACGAAGCAGTATAGAAAGGATTTTTTGTGACCGATTGAATCTGCTGTACACTGCCGGGAATTTCGATGACTTCCTCAAAAAGGAAAGAAATTGATGAAGATTTTCTCTGCGATGGGTGGATTCTTCGAACAGGGGAGGAGTAATACTGAATTCTTTACTAGAAGTTAGTTTATTTCTTTAATGATTGCATACAGCCATTTCAAGAACATGGTAACAATTTTCGTTCTTGCAAATATCTGCCTATATTCATCGAGAGCAAATGTGGAAGCAAGAGTAGAATCAAGATTTAAAAAAAATTAGTAGAAATAACTAGAGTTTAAATAAAATTCGAAAATCGAAATAACTTTGTTACATTCCTTTTTGTAAAGTATGTTTATGCTTATAAATAAGTAGGTTACAAAGTAACACAAATCTACTTTTAATATTTTAGAACAGTTTACCATAAACTGTCTCGCATGTACCCAGAGTCTTGGTGATCCTTATGACTGGTGACTCTACATCCATTTTATGTTTTAGTCATAATACTCTATGTTTGAGAGTCAGTTTCTCTTAAGAAAAGCTTGAACGTAATCATGGTGAAGGCTAAATTCCTCTGGATAAAGAGCTTATCAACTTACCTTATGTAAAATTTAAAAATGTAAAAAAAAGACGGGCACCGATGCAAATAATCCTCTGCTACTTTAAAACAGAAAGCAAAATTAGTACTCAGAAAAAAAGTGAAAATGGTATTAAGAAGTCCAGAAAACACAGGAATCCAGATATGAAGATTTACTCAAAAGCATAAAAAGACTGAAAATGAAACTTACTCTTATGAAACCATAATTTATTGATTGCAGTTCTATTAATTTAAATCACCAGGCGGTGTATCATTTGTTAATAACAGCACTTAATTATATTGGATGAAACATTAGACGAAATAATAATTTACGAATATTCAATGAATTCACTTTGTGAAACAATAACAATAAGTTACATTGGATAAAACATTAGGCGAAATAATAATTTACAAATGTTCAATGAATTTATGATTGTTCTCAATTCAGAAAGTCAATTCTCGAGAAATTGCGCTCTTTTCAATTAGCAAGCGACTTTTGTTTTGCATCATGTTCTTGTATTCTAGCAGAAGCAGAGATAATTTAACGCCATGAAAAATGCATTCGTCTTTTGACAGCTGAGTGTAGGATACATTTAAAATTTGTGAACTGATACTTTGATCAAACTTTTATTTTGTTCAATGGCGAATTTCCAACTAGATTTATCAATCTGCTACTTCTAATTACAGGGCTGTAGGGGTTGGTGCAAATGAGTATATTTTTATAAAAATTTTATAAGCCTTATTATCAATAATTTTTTTACTGTGAATTATAAAACATGACAGTACGAGTATTTTGTTGAGTATAATTGAGCAGTCTCTTAGTTTATATATATGTAAATAATTATATAAACAGTACTTCGATTTATTCCATCCCGGGAGGCATAATTTGTGTACAAGATTAAGTGGTAAAAAAATACGTCTGTCTACATCGCGATACAAGAGCAGAAGAGCAAAGGAGACCGAAATATACCCTACAGTGGTTTTTACAATGAGATTTTGAAAGGGATTTCTTTGATTTGTATAGATTTGGGATAGGGAAATTTAAGTATCTTTAAAAGAATGCGCTAAGAATTAAGATAAAAATTAGGAAGCTAATAGTATTTTAATTAGATTTAAAAATATCCTTACCTATATATATATATATATATATATATATATATATATATATATATAATCGTGT
>JAPMOR010065323.1:30101-57800 GCA_026543865.1 Argiope aurantia
ATATATTTCACACAGCAGCTAGATTAAAAATTAACCTAAAATAAGTAATTAATATGTGTTAAAATGTGGAATATATTTCAATTAGAAATGAAGTGGAACTTACATGAAATTTCTGCATTGCCTAAGCAGTGTATGTCCCCAAAATCTATAAATCCGATATTGAACTTAGAATAATGACAGTTGCTGAACAATTAATTGGTTTTAATTTAAATCCGGCTACTAATAAGTTCGGTTTTCTTGATGGATTGTATTTTTATCCATTATGTGCAAACAGTATCATTTTATTTTCATTTCTTATGAATTATTGATTTTTAAAGTCACTCTGGTCTTTTGTATCACCTTACATTTACACCAACTAGAAAAGCTCTAGCAGAATACCATAAGAAATAAAAATCGATACCACAAAGTTCCGCAAATTTCATAACAAAGGATAACCCGTGTTAACCTAGTGTTGTACGCATACATGCATCGTAAAGCCATTTCCTTTTTCAGCAGCAAACATCGTTTCTCCCTTAGCATCAAAATGATAAAGCATCATGACCAAGATCAGAAGTGGCTTATTTGATGTGTCTTTCAAAATGATACCTTTTCCAGCACAGCATCCAAAATAACTCTATCATCCCAAACACAAGAAAAATATGGCATACTCCCTACGTAAACAATTTTCGGCGAAACACAGCTATAAATAGGCCGCACCATCTCATCAAGGCATCACAGAGATGCATGATTATTGGAATTTATTTCTCCATCGATTTCGCTTTCGTTCTGGAGGGGAGGGTCAAGGTGGTTGGGGTGGGCCTACACATACTTATATCCCGATAAATCTCCGGGAACGGCTCTGCCGTAGGCAATTTCATCGACTGATCTTTTTTGCCGACGCCGTTTATCAGCGAGGTAGACAATATGTTTCCTGCACTCGCCATCAAAAGAAACTCTTGTCCCCTAAGTTGGAGGTATCATAATGGGATGGGCGAATAATCCGAAGTTAAGTAAAGATGAAGAATGGTTAATTGGCAAAATCAATGCCACTTTTATTGTTATTGTTAAATACGTTTCAGAAAATAATCTTTATCGATTATGTTTAAAGGTTAACTTTTGAATAATGAATGAATTTATTTTAATTTCCTCTTATATGCTATTGTTAAAGTATCTATTCAGTTATTTCGTGAAATATATTGTCATGTCATGAATTAGAATTTAAGTGTGTAAAATGTGTGAATAATTAAAATTTCCATTTATTAATTATTAACTAATTAATAATTAACACAGGAAACACAGGAATAATTTTCATTGTTAAAGGAGTTGTGTATTTAATTTCCTAACAAATGAAACGTTTCGAAATATGTTTCTATTTATTAGATTAATATGATGCTATGCAAACACAAAACATTTGATATTGTTTATACCTTAATAATTATTAATATATTAACAATATAATTATTATTAAGAGATTAACAATGAATATGTCCTCATATTTATTGACAAGAATATAAGGATAAGCTAAATTTTCGAAAACTCGTATCCTTGATGTGAATTGATGTATATTTCATTTTTATATTTCCTTTTGTTTTTGTGAATCTCTCTAAAATGTAATGTATGATATAAACTATGAATAAAAATAAGAAAACTAAAATAAAAACATATCTGTTTTTTAAAATATTGTATAAGTGTGATTTAAAGTTTTTTTAAAAAAATAGGATTTATTTAATTTAACGAACAATAATTCAGAATGCCTCTATGAATTATTGCAAGGTATAATAATTCGTATTCATTGCCCTATTTCAATAATTAAAAATGCTAATATTAACTGAATTTCATTTTGTCTAGGATAATTAATGTTATATGTCTTTACAAATATTTTTACATTTTGAAGGCAAATAATGAAACAAATGTTATGTTTAAAAAAGAATGACAAGACTAGAATCGAAAAGAGGTTATATTTTGTTTCTCAGCAATTCTTTGAAATGCAACATATAATATGCTCTCAAAAATAATACAAAGACACAGAAGTTGATTTTCATCACCGCTCAAGTATATATCAGAGATTTATTGCCCATAATCGTAAATCTCATCAAATTGAAACTATCTCTGAAGATTATAAGGGAATAATTTGATTAACTTGAAAATCATACTGCTAGCTTCTAAATAAGGAAGAGTAATAATTGTCTTAGACCTATTTTTCACCTACTTGCGCAGCACTATCAAGGACTTATGCATCTACGAGGATTCGATTTTGCTCTTAACTGAGCTACACTGATAAAGCCAGCTTACATGGCAAATATTTTAATCAGCACATTGAAATTCTTAATTTTCAGAGTTCACTTTTGGAAAGGAGGCTTGAAAGCGAATTCACTTATGAATTAAGAAATTTACTTTTATAAGTGTCTCATCATAGATAAATGGATGTTAAAATAAATTAAAAGTTACTGAATTCTCTTTAATGGGAGACAAAACCTCAATGTTTAGACGATCAGCCCATTTTTGATGAAAGATTTACGATCTAATCATTACAATCTTTTCTATCACCTCAGTAATAGAATTCAACTATATTCCGACGTCAAATTCTTTCTAAAAAATGCTATTTCGGTCTTTATAAGCAATCTTCTGTTTCCAAATTTCATAAATCATTCGATGTAGTTAACTTCATCCACGCTACATTTTCTGTTAAATGTCTTTTATCTTAAGATGGGTGCAGCATTTGTTCAATGAATATGACTATCAAACGATTGCGTTCGTCCTCGTGAACTTGTGTAATGTCTTCACTAAAATGACATTCTTTCCGCCAAATGAATCTGTATTATTATGGATATCCAGAAATAATATATCAACATAGTTTATTATCGATTTGAAACTATTTGAATTTAATCGATACGTCAACTTGGACTCTTCTCCTAAACCTTATTTGATTTAAAGGTTTTCGTCATTCTCAATATCGATGATTCCTAAATAAGCACTGGTGAATAACACATTTATGTGATATCTTTCCGATAGAAGAGTTGTGGGTCCAGTTCAACTTTAGAAATAAAGTTTTCTCGTACATGATAAAAATAGCAGTAGTAAACATGGGTATGTGATAGGCACAATTCAATTGTTGTTGTTTTTTCCTGCTTACCGTCTCCCTCATTTGTGTAAATTTGAGTTGCCTCACTTCTATTTCTTCTTTTTTTTTTTACCACATTCATTTCTATAGTCATAATTTTTTCCCGCATATGTTCAGAGCTTTTAGTATCTTTGACGTCAAATAAAAAGAAACTCATGTGATAGGAAATCTTTTCTCTGAAAAGGTGTATGACGAATATGGAAAGGTGTATTGATATATTATGATCTATTTTTTTCCCTCTGAAAAGGTGTGAAGCCGCTGGATACTTAACATTTTACCCTATTAATATGACGCATAGGGTTTAATCAATGATAGTTAATTTTAGTATTAATCTAGAAATAAAGAATTTTCAACTTTTTTTATAACAAGTTTATATAAACGTCGCTTAGCAATCAATTTTTGATTCTACTTAGCTGCCGGATAATTACAACATTACTGAATAACATATCAATAATATTATATGTTTTAACATATAATAATAATATTTTTTGACATTAGCATGAGTAATAGAAAGAAAGAATTGGCAAGATGAAAGCACTTTATATTCATTTCCACTCCGAATTTAAAACATTTATTCGAATAACTCAACAACCTTTTAATAGAACTTGTTAAAAAAATGAGGAATATCATATTTTTTTTTATTAAAAATTAATTTTTTAGAACCGAATCGTCATAGATTTAGTAAAATACAAATATTTTAAATTAACTTAATTCTAGACATAATTTTTTTTCGAATTGTAACTGCCATATTTTAATTTCTCCTCAGCTTCCTCCTTATTTTGACTAAGGTCGCATTCAAAATATCCTTGATATTGATTACTGCATCCATTTTGAACAGTCTAGAAAATAAACAAGTTCTCTCTTGTATTGAAATTTCGTGGTAAAACAGCACAAACAGTATTTTAAACCTTTAACTGTGACATTTCTTATATTATTTTAGATTTTTTTGTCGCATTGACTCAACTATGAATTTTAATATAATATAAGATATAGATAAGATACTATAAGATTTCATAAAATATTTATTGATTACCAGTCATTCTGACATTTTACTTTTTGCATCGTCTTTATGCGTCGAACTGTACCGTCTCTGGATGTCTTACTCCTGGTTTAGAAATTTAAAAATACGAAAATGTAATGCACGAATCGCAAGTAAGTGACATAACGAAGCGGGTAAATAAGGAAATGTATTAAAATCAGTATTAAATAAAATATTACGAATGAATTAATGCATAACTACTTTAACAACTGAATAACAGGTCACTTTCACTCTAGTGAGACTGATAAAAACTTATAAAGCGAAATACCATTTGATTTGTCCGAAATCACGCTATTGGTTCCGAGCGTATTTCTATCAGTTTTCACATTTATAGACCATAATGGCTACATATAGAACCAAATGTGCAGAATAAATAGCAATAATACCGAAATAAAAAGATATGCATCCTTCTGTTTTCAGGTAGATGCCTATAGGAAGATTACCTATTGCAATGGTTCTCATGGCGAGACTTCGGAAACATTTTTTCAGTTTTTCATTGATCATGGTTCCTAGAACCCATAACCACCTATCGTTCAAAAGTTTATATTATATATATATGCATGCATATAATGTTTTGCCCATGTTATATTGTGAACAGATACAGAAACCTTGAGTAATTTCCTTTGGATTTTAACTGTCTTGAAATATGTTATTGTAATAAAAATGTAAAAATCTCGGACGAGTTCGTTAAAGGCCCATTTAGCTCAAACGGAATGAAAATGGTGGGAGTAGAATTTTTCATTTCGTTATAACTTTTTTCTCAAAGATAGAAAAAAAAATCCAATTTGCCAAATAAACACCCCATTAAGACATGCATTAAAACATTGCATTTAAAGTTTTTCTATAACTGCAATATCTTGGAAATTAGAGGCTGAAAACTTTTTCAAGCACTTATATTGACTGTTTCGGACATCTGCAATTTATGTTATGAGATAGTTACTTAGCTTTAAAGAAATCTACCTTTACCTTTCAGTTTATCGAGAGGATTTTTAATAAATTTAATGTATTAGACCAGCAATATTTAGTCGCTAGGCCTGTTTCTAACCGTCCAAAATAAGGAAGAAAACGTGTCGAGAAAATATATATTCACTTATAAAGCAGATGACGATAGAGTCCACCATCTGATCACCAAATTTAACGCTCCCCAGATGCTTCCTCCTCCCATTTCAACTCATCCTTACAGTGAATTAAGCCCACTTCAGAGGCTGTAAGTCTCCATAAACTACTTTCTTACCAATTACAGTGTGAGAAAAAAAATTTGCTGATGTTTCTAACAGAGATTGCCTGCAGTCTGTCTATTCTAGAATTTTCTAGTAAAATCTTACTTTAGGTACACTATCTATTCTTAATTCAACGGTCAGTCTGAATTCTAGTATATTGCAATAGAGATGTAATCTATTGATGTAATTATTATAATATACTAAAAAGATCAATATCTAATTGAACTTAAATATATTAATTTAAAGTTTTGATTTTTTTAATTAATTTAATGTTAATTTAAAGTCTGATGTTTGTGAAATAATTGAAACCGGCTTTAACTTTATCTCCTCCTGCAAAACGTTATTAAATTTTAAATTAAGTTTAAATTAAAAATCTATTGTTTCGGAAGATTTTAAATATTTAAGTTGATTTAAAATAAGCTTTACCTGTTCAGGAAATCTGTGTTCCATATTTTAAAGAACACTTTCTTTAAAGAAGAATGAGTTTTCGTAATATTTAAAATAAACAAAAATGAAGAAAATTATTTGAAATTATAGTATACAAAAGTACAGATATTAATGAAATGCATTCCTTTTACTTTTGTTTCCCGTTTGATATTCTATTTTATATCAAACTGCATTCCATTATACTTACATAATATATAAAGTATATTACAAAGTATGCTTCTAATATGATTTCAGTAATTACTTTTAAATCTGATTTCCAATAATTTTTTGTGCAATATTTTTCTGACTATCTTAGCAAAACGTATTATTTGTTTAGAAACTAGTGGCAATTTTTTTTTATATCGAGATACAAATAATTCTGATTTTAATTGTTTTCTGTTATACGTCTTTCTTTAACCAAATTATAATATTTTTTTTGTTTCGTTGATTTCCTTTTTTAGTGGATTTATAAAATTGAACGGTTAGTTAAACTGAAATTAGTTTCATCTACTTTTTTACATTTTTGTAAAAAGTCAAGTTTTACTACCTCTTTATGTGTGATCTTTACTTCAAATATAATTTTCCTCCAAAAAAGGGATAGAAATATTGAAAGCTACAAAAAATTAGTTGAAATTTTATGATCAGCAATATCGAAAAATTATCATAATGAATTTCGTTTCTAGTAATGTATCTTTCAATTAATTATATTTGAAAGGATAAAAAAAATTCAAAATTTATTAAATAAAAATTGAAATTCACAATAATTTTAAGAACACCTTATTGGGAATACGAAGACTATTTGTTTTGTTCCGATGGATCATCTAAAAGAACCAAGAGTAAAATGGGAATGACATGAATTTATTACCGAAACATAAACAAATTAATTAATTGCTTTGAAATTATTTGGCAATGAATTCTTAATTAATAATCAGGCCATAAAATTCTAATTAATTAATTGTCACACATTTATTTGACAATGAATTTTTAATTAATAATAAGGCCATGAATTTTTAATTAATTAATTGGCACGAATTTCTAATGAATTAATTACCCTGAATTTCTTCAAGGGGATTATTTCATAATCGCCGTGAAGATACAGGTATTTCTCATATCGGTGAATAAGGTTCCTATACCCTCTTCAATAAATGTTGTCGCCAGTGATATCAAATAGGTCTTATCTTTCTGTTAAGCTCTACATCAGTCTGTAATTATTATTTTGGTATCCTAGCTAGTTCTCGAATTCAGAGAAGTGATGAAAGTCTCTCTGCTCTAAGCCACGCTTTCGCTTAAAAGGGACAATGAAACAAATCTGTTCAAATTGATCGCCTGGAAGAAACAGAGGATGATAGAATCTCAAGCAACGAGCTGGTCGACCATCATGCTAAAATTATGATTTTGGAATTTGAATTTTTAAATATTATTGCTCTCGATTTTTTTTTCTTAAGATAAAATTCAAATAACTTGTGGGCTAATGAAGAGCCTTAAAAGAATGTTGAGGTTTATCACATATCACTAACTGCAAAATATCTCTAATGGCTCTTCGAAAAAGGGATCGAAAATTTAGCCCATTGATATGACAAATGTTTGAATCCTCACTGCAATTATGTCGAAAAGTAACCATATTTGTACATAATTTGTGACAATTAATTCATTTTCTTTTCTACATTTGTTTTTGGTACATCGGAGCTTGAAAAACAAATAGTATCCTTATTGTTTATATATCAGAAGATAGATGGCATGTCTTTCTATAAAAATATAAAACTACTCTATAAATGGCATTCCATAAGAATATAAATATATAAAATAGCCACATTTCTCAAACAGTCATAAAATGTCGGAACAAAAAGAATATGATTGTTGAATTCTAACGGAGTATTTTAATAAAAAGGATTTTCAAAAATCTGAAAGTGAAAAATCCCGTGAAAAAAAAAGTTTATGAAAAAAGAAAACTGAATGATATGTTATTTCTCATTTACTTTTAAATATTACAATTAATAATATTTATTTGATGTGATATTTTTTAAAGCTATAAAAAGACAAAAAGCGTTTTATTCAATTTCGCATTTTTTTTCTAAAGAAATATCACTTCGCATTTTAGTCATTCCGGTATTTTGCTTTCAAGTTAAAAATTAAAGTAAGGAAAACAAGTTTATCCTTTTTTTCTTTTAAAAATTTAATACAGATAAAAGTTTATTTTCGGAATGCAATCAAGCAATTTTAATCCATTTGTACTATCGTGCTCTGGACTGCATTATTTCTAAAAGTGTACTATTTTTACTCAATTTTAAAGCAAATTTTTATTCTAAAATTGTTTATATTGCATTACAAGAGCTTTTTGCTTT
Source organism: Argiope aurantia (assembly GCA_026543865.1). Lineage (NCBI taxonomy): Eukaryota > Metazoa > Arthropoda > Arachnida > Araneae > Araneidae > Argiope > Argiope aurantia. The sequence continues at coordinate 38,229 of JAPMOR010065323.1, forward strand.
TTATTTCATTTTTAATTCAGAGGCATAAGAACCTGCTTCGTGATTATCAGAATAAAATGTTTATATTTTCTTTTCAATGAAATAAAACTGAAATGTTTAAATTTAATTTATTTACTTTTCTTCTCATTCGAATAACTTTTATTGAATTTTGCAGATTTTTTTTTCTTCAAATTATTAGCATTGAAATGTAAAACAAGAAATATTCAGATAATTTATTTAGTTTTATTATAAAGATAAATAAAAAATGTATTTAATGGCAAGTCTTTTGAACCTTGGTAACAATAAAGTGTAATAAAAATATTTTATCAAAATATTTCTTTTAAAATATATTAATTGTATAAATTAAATATATTAATAATTCTAATGTTTAAAAATTTATTAAATCTAATAATTAAAATCCATACAATATTTTGTCATCAATTTCCAATTCTGTTTCACTAGTTTTCAATTATTTTCAGTTGTGAATCAAAACGATCAACAAACTTGTGATTTGAAAATGACCTTTATACCTTACAAATACATTATATATTTTAATACACGTAATTACTACGCAATTACTCTCATAGGTCGGAAAAGAATATTAACAGACATCTGTACTTATAATAAAGCTGTGTGTGTGTGTGTTTTGGAACATTACAATTCAGAACATTTTATCTACAGATATTAAATTTGGTACATATAGAAGAAAAGCCTTGGAAGATAAAAAAAGTATGTCTCACAGCTATTGTTTTTGAATTTTAATGTATTAAAAAGTTAGCTAAATTTTAACTATTTACCGCTATAAGTTCCCAAAGTATTATTGCACAAAAATGATTTTTGCATTAAGTTAAAGCTCAAAAAACAATCTTTTCAATCATACCAATGCCTCAACCTATATATTAAATTTGTATTTTTAACGAATAATTTAACTATATTTTTCAACAATTTATTTTGCTCAAAATAAAAATTAAATTTAATCTGCACGAGCACATTTCGCGTACATGGGAAAAATTGGCTTTTATCAACGAGTTGCCATTACATTGACAAAAGCTCACATTAAAAAAATAAGTCACATATTATTACACACCTAGAAAAATATAATTTTCAGCACGTTTCTTTAAAGAATAAGTATAGACAATGGTATAAGAAATATTATTTTACTTTTGTTATTTTCAGTTTATTGATATAATTGATAGATTAATTAGTTTCAAGATGATACTTTCAATACAAATCTCATCTTCAAAAATTTTGATACACTATTTAATAATGAACAAGATCACTATTCACTGGATAAAATGATAATAAAATAATCCAACTAGGTGTGAAAAGGATTTTTCTCATTAAAAAAATGGTTTCTAAAAAAAGAAAATTTTTCTATTTGAAAAATTCTATGATCCAAAAGTCACTAAATAATGCAAAATCAAAATTGCATACAAAGTGCAAAAGATATAAGGAAAAATCTTTCAACTTATTAACAAAATATGTTGAAAGATTTTTCCTAAAACTATAAAGAAGAAAAATATTTTTATAGTATATCTAATAAAAATTATCATTTCTAACAATTATAAGAAAATTCATTAGATTGGATTCGTTTGATTATTATATAAAATTGAATAGTTCTAAAATACATATTTCAAGGAATCTTATATTTAAACCTTCGTAGGATATTAGTTATTCGAAATAATGTCATTCTTAAAATTAATTACAATGTCCAAACTCCTAGAACACGCACAAATATTTCTGACAAATGTTGCAATAAAGGGAGAGGAAGGCCTTGGAAGACAAGAAATTCAAAACTAAAAGATCCTTGTAGAAATCATTTTTTAAAAAAATGTAGAAAATGATAATATTTTATGTCTGTTTAAGATTCTGTTTGAAATTACGTTTTTGAAAAGTAAGAGAACATGAAAAATGCCTTTCATTCCATATATGTTCTTTCTTAAAGAGCATTAAATTTTCTGCTTTTGCATTTTTGTAAGCCCTTTATATTTTTATTCTTTCCCATTCCTGCTTACATGGTAAAATTTAAAGTAGAAAAGACACATTTAATTCCTTTTCCTTGTTATTTTATTGCAGATAAAAATTAATTTCGTGTACAAAGATTATGTTGTTTCTTCTGGTACATTTTTGAGTAACTTTTCAGCTTATAAAGTAGTAATCAAATTTTTAAAGAGTGTAATATTTGTCAAACTTTTCAATCTAAAATTATTCTTTTTGCATTTAATTATTTTAAATTAGAATTTAATATTCAGTTTAGACCCAGTGCAAGTGAAAAAAAATAACTAGTTTTATAAAATGTAATTTTTTTATCGAATAATAAAACTGGATCAGTTTGTATTTATTTTAATTAGTTTGCTTGTTCACTTGTGCAATTTTTCACAAATGCTCAGATTAAAGATATTTTTTTTCAAAAATACGTTTTTATTATATATATATAAAAATTAAAATACGGGTAGTTGGGTAGTTTCAGAACAGACGTAAAAGAAGTAATTATTTTAATTTTTAAATAAAAGAGAAAAGTCAGCATTAAAAATCAAACTTAATTTTGACTAAGATGTAGAAATTAATAATTTATTTTCTTATTATTTATTTCAAACAATAATTTTTAACTTTCTTTATTGTATAAAAATTTTTATACAATATTACTGATTGCAATTTTCTGCATGATTTTGGACCCGTACCATAGTTTTATTTTTGAAGGGAATAAATTTTTATTTTTGAATATTTTTTATTCAATTATAAATATTGATAATATAGAATATTCAAATTTATATTATGATATTTTTTCTCTTTTTCTATTATTGTTCCATCATTTATAAACAGTATATTTTAATTTAACCTCAACTTTTAGATTAATGTTTGATTTTTTTAAAACATAACTAAGACTATGATTTTACTTTGGCTATTTATTACTATATTCGTAGACGAAGAATTTTACAGTAGAAACAAGTACACTAATCAGTAGAAACAAGTTACACTAAATTTTATTTATTTTAATTGTTAATATATATATATATATATATATATATATATATAACGCTATTGTACATGGTACAGAAATCGTTCTTATTGCTTGTTACGAAATGGCAGCAATGAAATGTAAACATATCGATGTACGAAAGCTTCAGCAGACTGATTAATTCAGCGCACCTAATTCAATATTTCGCCAATTAAATAAAATTATTATATTATAAATGCTGTGTCAAAAACTTCAGTCATCCGATCTAAAAGAAATTAAGTAATAAAATTTCACCGGAAAGTTGAATAATCGAGAATGAAAACATACTTAGCAATCACTATGGATACTCACTATAACTTGCGTTATCTTAAAACCCAAAAAATTATTTCTTTAATGATTTCCTTTCTATAGAGCCTTTTTTCTTTTTGATAAATTCTCCAAGTTTAATTTACAATATTACGGTGCTTTTAGCCGGCGTCCTGGTATAGGGGTAACGCGTCTTCCTCTTGATCTAGGCGTCCTGGGTTCGGGCATGGTTGTTCTTCATCTGTTCTATCTGGGAGATGTGTGAATGTGCCCCCCCCCCCCCCTTTAAAAAGGGATTGTGCAAGCGAATGCGATGCGTGAGTAGCTAAGACGCATTCTTGGCCATATTTGGCGCTACTAAAACAAGAGACGCTCTCTTGGCTTAAAATCGCTGGGAAAGTCAGCGAGCTTGTCCATGGTAAGTGACATTAGAAACAACAACATGATACTTTTAAGCTTAGGTTTGGTTTAGTTTGGTTTGAAAAGAGCTTTTTAAGAGTAATGCTCTCTTCAGTTGCTTTTTCAATGCTATGAAATTCAAACTCATCCATCAAAATATTTTATCCCGGTCTTTCGCCAATGTTAAAATGAAGATATAAAAATTACCTTTTTTACCATTAAATTCGGAAATAGGAGTTTCGTCTTCACTTATATTTCATAATATATATGCACTTTTAATTTGTGCACACAATAATTCGTTGCAGAATCATTCAGTTAAAGTCCTATTTTTAAGTCGTATCAAATAAAGTAAAATTTTAAAAATGCATTCCATTTTAATCGTTTATTAATCTAAAAAATCAAAAATCTTGGAGATCAAACTTGTCTCCAAAGGCTGCTTGCATCCAAAAATTATTAAATTTTCAATGCATATCTTTAATCATATCGCAATTCTCAGAAAAAAATGCTCACTTTTACTTCATACTTGGGAGTATGAAAAGTTAAACAAGGTAATTTGCATTTATAAAGTAAATATACTAACAATATGCAAAAACTGGTCGAATATAAAAAATCACTTCGCAGTAATAAGTTGAAAGAGTTGAAAATTTTCTTCTTTAATTAATTAAAACTCATAATCACTGAAAGATAATCCAATTAGACATTCTCTGAAACATAATAGTGGGTAAATCATTATAAAAAACCCAATTACACAAATTAATGTTATTTATTAATAATCATAAAAACACAATTCCTTCATGGTATATGAAAGATGCACTTTGTGATTTCTGTGAGAAATTAATGAGAAAAAAATTGGAAAAATATTGAAAAATGTAAGAGATCCCAAGAAAAAAATCAGTTTTTGAAAATATATTGAAATGAAAAATCCAAATACAAAATGTACATTACTTGTATTTTTACTTTTCAAGTTTAATATATATTACAGTTTGTGTTTCAAAAAAAATCCAAAAAAGTAAGCAGATTTCATTTTATTCTATAAAATATTCCGTTATAAAGAAATACAACTCTTATATTCTACATTTCCTTTTTTCTGATGCTTGTTAGAAGCTGATCTAAGAAATCTAGATTTGTTTTTCTTTTTAATATATTCGAGATAAAAATAAGCATTGATAGAGTAAGTTAGTACTTTTTTTTATATTCGTTCTCAGCATTTTGCTCAACATATATTTATATAAATTTATTTCATACCGTAGGGGTTTTAAATTGCATGAATTAATTATTATATGGGTTTTTTCACTCAGAATTTGAATTTTGGCGATGTTTAAATCAGTTTATATAAATTTTTATTCTAAAATCATTTATTTCCGAATTTGTGTTATTTTATTTTAGCTTCCAGCTGAAATGAATAAGAAGCAGAATTTTAATGTGCCATTTTTTTGTTATAATGAAACATTTGTAGCTATTTAGTTTAAGAATAGAAGTTTTACATTTTTCACTTGTAAAAATAATTACACCTGAATTTTTATTCTGTAAAAACAATTAAACTTACAAGATTTTTAAATCTTTCAATTTGATGGATTGTTGATTAAAAAGTTTAGTTTTATCAAACAGGCAGTTGATAGCTTCTGTTTATTTTTAAAATACATTTTAAGAGAAATTGTTGAATTTTTTTTTCAAATATAAGTTTTCATTTTAATGGATATAAAACAATAATAAAATTTTAAATTTTTTAATGAATATTCATTTAACAAGAAAGCTGTACGCAATTTTATACCTTTTAAAAATTAATTCTGTGACTTTTTATCCATATTTTTATCAAAATTTTCATCAGTTTTTGCAATTTCAACATTGCATGTTTGGTTTCAAATTTGTTATGAAATTTAGATTAAATATTTAAACTACATTTGAAGTGTATTCATAATCTGTATATGTTTTTCACAGATTTAATATTTAAGAACAATTATATGTTTATGCAAGTATTTACAATAAATTAATTGAAAGTTATTTTAATTCATTCAAAAGTAAAAGTAAGAAAATAATTGCTTTCATTTTCTGTAATTTTGATTTATTTGTAAAATATAACGATTCAGTAAAAATAAATTCAAACCCAAAATTCTATTTCAAAGGAAGTAACTAAAACAGACGTTATTCCATTATAGAAAACTTTTTCTTTCCGTTAAAGACACAAAACTTTGATGCACACTTTAATTTTTCCTGACTTATTTGATGTTTACAAGAATAAAATTTGCAAGTGATTTTCGCAAATTGTATTGAAAAATATTTCAATTAAAAAAAATTCCTAATTTTTACTACCTTTATCATAGTATGTGTTTAAAAGCGGTTTTTATCAAATTTAGTTTTAAAAATTTGTTTTTAAATAATAATTTTTGTTTCACGACTGTATATCTTAAAGGTACAAAACATTCGCTTGTTTTTTTTTCAACCTAATTTACGCATATGAAAAAAAGTGTATAAAATAAAGTTTTAAAATTGTATAAAAACTGACAAACCTTAATATCATTTAACAAAAAATACCTTTTAAAAGAATACTCTTTAATGAGCAGAAAAATTCACACTCAACATTGTTATAAGGAAATCCCATTTTGTTCAATTTTTATTCACAGTACTGAATATTATGACTAAAAAAATTCCACAGATTATCTCAAGAGACCCTGTAATTATCCATCTATAAAAATTAAGTTTCACAAAGTAATGTTATTTCTTAAGATAATTTTTAAAGAAAGCAGATATTTTTTCTGTTAAAAAAAGTACTCACTTTACGAACTTAGCAGTTAAATAATCCTTAAAAAAATAAGGAAACGATAAAATGTTACATAAGTTGAAAGCCGTTTAAAAATTGTTTTACGAAACATCTTGAATGCAATGTACGAAATTAAAATGTTATTTTTTAGGAATATTTTTTTTAAATATTAATCCATTTAATATTCTGTTCTTAAATGGACGAAATGCATTTTCATTCGATTAAATATTATATTCAAAGTACATTTAATTTAGGGTTTTTTTTTAAAATCCTAATTTGTTCTTGAGATTAAAAGTGATTAAAAGTTTTGCTTTCCTAATATATTTTTTATTATTTTTTGATAAAATTATTTATTTTGTATATTTGAAAATGAAATGCTTCTGTGAATAAGAAATTTCTAGCCCATTTTTCTTTGATAATACAAATATGATTTATTTATTATGGACTTGAGGTGAAATGCAGGCCTACTAAAGTGGGAAAGGAGAGAAAAAATAATATACAAAATAATTAATATAATTAAAAAATAAATTTAATTTAAATAATAAAATAATTATAATTTAATATAATTTAAATTAAAAAATTATAGGACAATTTTTCTAAAAAAAAATAAGATTACATATCTGTTAAACATTCGTCAATGGATAGTGAAGTAGGTTTTATTTTGTGTAATTGACTAAGTTTTTTAAAAAAAGGATTATACAATTCTTCTTTCGATTTTTCAACTGTGAATTTTTATAAATTTTGAGCACTAACGCAGATAGTGTTTCTTTTACATCCTTTCGAAAAGAAATTTTATTTGTAATAAATAGTATTTAAAATTTCTATAAGAAAATTAGAAGTTATTTCATATTTCTAATTATTTATTCTTTGAAATCGTTCTATATTTTATTTTGAAAACTCAATCTTCAGGGCTCTTAAAGAGACATATCAAAATTATCTTTAAAAATTTTGATAGTTTCTCTAACATTGATATTAAAAAGTTCTTGCAATATATTGCCATTTAATGTATAATTTAATTTAATAAATAAAATAAAAGGGGTTGTTGTTTAAATATAGCTTACTATTAATCATCATAATTAAAATAAATGTCAGCTAAAGTAAAGGTTAATTAACATTGACAAAAGCAGAATCGACATTTTTTCATTTAATTAAAATTGTAAAAACAGTTTAAAATATTGAAAAATAATAGTTACTTAATTATTAAAATAATAATTAATTATAATTTATAAGTTAAATATTGTGAAATTATTTATTGAATTAGATTTGAAACAATTAACGTAATCATCATTCTGTATTAAGGAAATTTTCTTCGTTTTCAGATACATTTTAAGGAGTCCAGAGTATTATATTACATATATTCATCTTAAACAAAAATAAATAAAAATAAAATAAATGTCGATGTATGCAAAATTGTAAGCAGTTAGTTGAGATTATAAATCGATATGAAATTTAATATGTGTAGGACATTTATTATATATGTATATGTATAGGAAATATTGGGAATTAATTAAAAATTACTTTAAAAACTGAAGGTTTTATTTAATAAAACTTAATTCTTTAAATTATTATTAGGGTGTTAGGTATATTTTTAATCGTAATATAGCTTAGCAAATTTTTCAAGTATATGCACCAACAAATGAATGATTGCCTAAATAGAAACGAAAGACTAGCTTTATCTCCATTTTATAAAGAACACTTTAACGAATTATGTATAAAAATAATTCTAAGAATAAGAGTTCGAAAAGAGAAAAAATAGTTTTTAAAAACATTCTAAAGGGCAAAAATAAAAGGTTAGGTTGTACGTTTTCTTCATAGTTGCTATAAATATTAATCTATTTAATATTCTGCTTTTTAGCCATAAAAAAAGAGTAAATGTATTTTATTCAATTAAATATTCTGTCTTAAAGAAAAGTCGCTTTACATTTTTATCACTTCCTTTTTCCGCTAACATGTCAGGAGTTAAAGTTAAAAAGACAAGTTTTACTTTTTTTGCTTCTTAATACGGATAAAAATCAAAAATAAATTTGGTAAAAGAAATAAAGTAAATTTTATCTTATTGTTGTACTTTTCTAGTATCAAATTCTTTTCCTTTAGAGAATATTGCTTTTGAGCTTTTTATAATTATTTATCAAAATTGCATTCTTGATATTTTAATTTTGCATTTTAGGGAAACTTCTTAAATTTAATTTTCTATTTAAACGCTTGAAAATAAGCTACTATATAGTTTTTCACTTGTTTAAGAATGGAAAATTTCCCTCCGGAGGATATAAATTAAAATGTGATATTTTATATTTACACATATTAATTTTCTGTTTCATTTGTGAAAACAACTTTAGACAACTTTTTTTTCAGATTTAAATTCTTGAAAGTAGAATAAATATAAATAGCCACCAAGTAATTAAAAATTAGAGCATGAAATATTTTTTTTAACTTAGTTTCACGAAAAAGGTAAAAAATAAGTAGTTCGATTTTAAAATTGAAGTAATTTGAAATTCTAGGATTAAAACAAATTAATAAAAATAAGCCTTCCGTTCAAAAGAATATAAGTTGTAAAAAAAAATTACTATAATAAATTACAAAGTTTCTGTCATATGTTTCTTCAAGTTTTTTAAACAAAGAAAAGTCAATATTATATTTTCTAACCTATTCAATTAAATAATTATATTGCTTATTTCTTTTCTTAAAATTTAAATATTTTGACCTTTTTATTTTAAACATACTAAAATATTTACACTTTAGTAATTTTTATTGAATTTGTTCTAATTTGTTTCTTGAAAGAAAGAAAAAATATATTTTGTTTTTATTCTAGATTGTCATTATAATATAAGCTTATTACGATGTTGTTGATTTAAAAGTCATTAATTTTTATCTTTAAAACAAATAAATGGAATAACTAATAAATAAACAAACAAACAAATAACAAATAAATGGAGTAGTAACTTTTCAATAAATTTGAAAATTAATAAAATTTAATTATTCAAAACATTTTTTTTATTATTTATTATAATGGTTATAATCGTCAATGGAAATATAAGTGCAATCTATGAAAATATAAGTACAATAATTAAATTAAATTTAATTTTAATATATTGCGGTATTATTTTTTTCAGATTTCTTTCACTTTTCAACGAATAAATTATTAATAATCATTTTTTAATATAAATAAAAACAATGCTTAGCTTTTCTAATGCATTTGTCTTGTTTCTAATGCATCAGATTTTTTGTTATTAAAAAAGCAACAAATAATTTATACATTATATAATCTTTAAAAATATAAAAACAAATATTTTTTAAAGAATAATAATATTATAATAAAAATAATAAAATCTTTATATAAGCATAACTAACTATATTGATATAAAGTATATGATATTATAATAACTTAAGTAAAGCATATAATATTATAATAACTTAAATTACGTAAAGTCTTTATATAACTTAAATTATAATAAAACCTATTAAAAAATAATTTTGACACAAGGCATTTAAAAAAAATCTGAAACTTATTTTATCAAACAGATTTCTTAATATAACCACAATCAAATCCTATTGGCAAATTTTATTTCCTGAAAATATAATGAAACAAATTCTTCCAATAAAAGCTTCAAGAGGCTTTAATTTCCCCATTACAAAAATTTAATTACACATAATAACGCTACTTCTTAAATAATAGTTATAAAAGTCAGTTCTTTTGGGACAAAAAAGCTTAATATATAGAAATTCGAGTGAAAAAAATTCGAAGAAAACGAGAAATTAACATAAAGCAATAAATAAATAAAAGATATACTCCTGTAAAATATGTTCTTGCTTTTTTAAAATATTCTGAATGTAAAATAAAAAAAGATTCCATGCATTTTCCATTTTTTTTTGCTACTTGATTTTAAATATGATTCAATTTAATATTCTACTCGTAATGCTAAACAAAAGGAAGGAAAGACATTTTATTCAATTAAGTTTGATTTTTTTAAAAAAAACAGCAAGATATTTTTATCATTCTTCTTTCTACTTTTGTGTTGAAAATTGAAGCTAGAATGAAAATGTTTCTTCTTTTTATTAATGAAATGCAATAAAAATGTTTTCATTGTATAGAAAATTAATCTTGATTACATAGATTAGATAATTTAAGCCTTTTATCGTTTGGCATCTCCATTTCTTTTTTTTTTTCGAGTTACTTATTTAAATATTTATTCTATAAAAATTAATTTTGTTTTATTTAAGCTAAGATTATGTAATTAAATTTCACTTATTAATGAGAATATAAATTTTATCTGCTGCATAAATTTTTGTTTTCTCAACATATTTCAATTTACAAAAATAAATCAAATTTCTTAAGAGCAATTTTTTTTATCATAGTACATCAAAATTGCGTGATAACCTAGTTAAGTACTTCAAAGTAAAATACTTATTTTTTTTAGTTTAGTTTTATGAAATAGAAAACGAATTCCTCTGACTTTTAATATGAAATTCCTGTTCATATTAAATAACTATAAATTCCAATCAAAATTAACGAATTATTTTTTTAACAAATAAAATTTGTAAAAATAAAATCTATTAAAAAATTACTTGTGGATTTAAATAGCAGCACCATAAAATTTCCCATTTTTATTCTTTTTTTTTTGGAAAAATATTGAATGTTTAGCTACATATTCATTTAAAAATTAATACATTTTCCTCCACTGTATAAACTAGCGAACTCTAAAATTCAAATTCCATTGTTAATTTATAAATATCTTTTTTTAATGTAAGTTATTATGGATTAATTAACTCCAACTAAAAACTTTAATTTATTACTTATGAATAAGAAATTATTCCCTTAAAATATATTTATAATTATCATTTGGGTTGTTTCGGGATAAGAATAAAAAATATATAAAGGGAAAATGTTTTTTAATTTTATTGATTATTTATTTCAAATGACTACTTATAAAAAAATAAAACTATGATAAAATCTTAGCCAATTTAAAATAAATAGGATATTTTCAGATTTTTTTATTTTCTTTTTTTATTATAGTATAATCTACTATAGATGCATAAAATTTAACCATCGATGTAGAAATAAATTATTCCATAGTCAAAATTAAAATTTTATTTTTATGAATAGTTTTTGTTACTTATCTTAATTTTTGTTAATTAGTAATATTTCGTAAATAATTTTTTAAGAATAATTCACGCCAAAGACCAGGGCTTTACTAGCACAATATATTGAATAAAAAATATTAAAAGCTTTGAACATATTATGTATAAAATGTACTTTACCTTTTGAAGTTTTATTCTTTAATTATTTTATCATTATTTAAATATTGTATTATTGTTAATCATTACATTTTATTTAATTATTGCATTAACAAATTTTTTTAATAAAATCTGCTAACTGAACATATTAATTTTTAAACTTTTTAAGCATATTAATTTTTTTTTATTTATAGCTATGCAAATTTAATAAATTAAAATTGTTTATAATTATTTCTATATTGTTGATTAAAACTAGAAAATATCAAAAATAAATTTCTCTGTCTTTTTTATTCAATTAATAAAAACTTTATTTTAATTTCAATTAATAAAAACTTAATTATTTATTTTTGCTCGTTTCAGTATCCAATTGTTCTTAATTCGTAACTTTGGGCAAATAGACGTTTTCATAAAGTTCCTGTCATCATAAGAAAGATCCATTTTTTTCACAAGAATGAAAACAAAAAAAAATATTTTTTCTTCTTTTTTTAAATTGATAATAATCTTTTTTTTAAAATATCTTTAATTTTTTTAAAATGTTTTAGTAATATTTAGTATCAAATTTTTGATGTCTTATTTAGCTGTCCTGAAAAAAAGATTCGTTGGATGATGCGCGAAAATTTTTTAGTTGTCATATTCTAAACCTAAATTCAAATAAGTTGCCCATTTTTAAAATATTTTTTATTCTTTTAAAAAACTATATCTTAAATTGCTTTCTTTTATTTAATGTTTTGGATTTGAAGAGAAGCATTACTGTTTTGGTACATACTTGAAATGCAGCATTTAGACATAAACTACACAGTCTGTATTTTGGGACTCACATTTTTTCATTGAGGGGAATGCAAAACAATTGTTCGAAATAGCAGAATTAATATATTTAAAATGTACTAATTAAATAAATTACGCAGTTATGCTTAGCCTTTATAAGGAAATATCTGAAATAACTTATGTCTTTATTAAGTCTAAATTAAACACTGCATAGCTGAGAAATTTAGACCTAGGTTAGATAATGAGGACGACACCAGAACTTACCTGTGGGCATTTGTCTCTAGAAGATTTAATGTGCACGAAGTCCATATGTCTCGTCAGGGAATTGAGTCTCTATTTCAAGATCTTATGATAACGAATGCCCGGAATTCTGAGATTATCATCACCTATGTTCGTTCTGATAAGTTATTAAAATAATACATTAATAGTAAGCAGTAGATTTTTACAGATACAAATTCCGAAGAATAAATGAACGAAAAACACAAATAATGATATCTTGAGAAAAAAATTAAAATTATATAAAAATATAATTTAAATTACTTGATCCTTGAAATCAAGATTAAATTTTATCCGCATTATATTCAAAAATATTTAGAAAAAATGTTTTTATTTTTTTATTTGAATATTTTAAATGTAAGTAGAATGTAAAAGTAATAAAGAAAATTTAAGTTTACGCTTCTTTAACAGGAAAGAAATTTAATATAACGCACTAACACGTTTTCATAGTTTTAAAAAGAAGCATATTATAGGAATAAATATTTAAAAACTGCATATTATAGAAAGAGCACATTCAGTGACACCTCCCTTAACGATTGTATAATTCGTTCCCGATTCTTGCTCATAATGCTAAATACTCCTTAAACAAACAATCTTTTCCTTAGAACCCCATGTAAAATAGAACAATGCGATCCATTCCAAAATAAAATACTCAAATTTATTATAATGTAATTTATTATTTACAATGTATATTTTTTTTAAAGAAAAATGTCTAAAAACATTTGTTTTTGCCTACACTTCAAAATTTGATGAAAATGATACACAGCATTATCATTAAATGTATTTGTAATGCGCATAGTTTCTGTCTTATCTTATGAAGCTTCTCAACATAAGATGCAATAATTAATTCCGCGTGCTTTCAGCAGCTCACTTATTTCATTAGAAGGTTGTTGCTTTGTTGCTTCTATCATTTCATCCTTTTCTGACCCAATCTCCACCACAGCGTTTTTGCTGTAACGCAGAATGCAGCTTCACGAGCTCTTCCGTAGTTCTGGCTATGTTCTTCCAACATACTCATGAATGCCGTTGCTATTCACACACTTTTGGGCAGCCACAAAATCTCATCGATAAGGCTTCCCTTGTACTTGCTCAAGTCCCTCAGAGGCGCGTTCGACATTGCTATCTAACAAAAACTTCTTTCCTGTAAATATACGAGTTCTTTTCAAACTAGTGCTCAGCAGAAATTCATACAAATAAATCCAGCATGTGACGTGAAGGTGCGTTATGCGAAACATCGATCGTTTACCGAGTCACCTTTCAATATTTTATATTTTTCGTAATGTGAATCAATCCTTATGCGAGATTCTGATTAAGTGAGGTTGGAGTGCATTTTTTTTGTCTCTCAAGATATTTTTAAAATTGATTTAAGATTTTTATAAAAAAAATTTAAATTTTTTTAAAAATTTTTCTCTCTAACTTTTCCGAATTGTTTTACAAAGATTAATTTGTGCAAAATTTGCAAATGGTATACATTTTATGTTACGAAAGATAATTTTTTGTCTATTTAACAGTTAACATTGAACTGTTAATTTGGATTTTTATAAAGAGAAAATCAAGAAAATACAGATAATTTTATTGGAAATACATGCTATGGTTTATTCTAACTAATAAAAGAAATTTATCTATTTTGTGTGACGTGCAATCCTTGTCAATTTTAAATTTTACTGTACAAAATTATACGATTTTTTTTTGTTCCTAAATCATATTGAAAATAAGCACTTTCGTTGTACTTTATAATTAGTTAACAATTTAATTATTAATTACGTCAAATTTTAAATTCATCAAATTTATTTACAAATATTTTTTTCTCGACGTTGGGTAGTTGAAATATTGCACGAATGTAGGGTGGATTAATTATTTCCGAAATATAATAAATTTTAATTTTAATACTTTTTTATTGCTTCGTTCCATCTTAGCATTTTTTCAGAAAGTCTTAGTTTTTCTGAAAATTTGTTATTCAATTATCAAAATTTTCCAAAATATTAATTTGGGATTTCATAATCATTTTATTTTTTTATAAATTTTGAGATTAGACGCATGAAAAAAAATAATATATTGTATATAATATTCATTAATTAAGAAATATGTAATGACTTTTAAGTATTTATTTTAGTTTCATATTTAATTTGCATCTATTACTATTCTAATTTCCATAAAATTTTTCTCAGCTTAAATGAAAGTGGTAATGCCAAAAAATAAAAATATATGGGCATTTTAAATTCTATCATCGATAGAAAAAAAAAACTTCTTTAAAAGTCTTAAAAGGAAGAAGAACCCAGCGATTTCTTATTTCTAACCCTTTTTTCTTAAGTGGAGAAATAAAAATATGGATATTTTCATCTTTTAAAAATAATTTTATATCTGCTCTTACTATATATATATATATGAATGAGCTATAAATATTATATTTTTGAAGAAGAACTTTACTTAGAGTTCAAGTTTATTAAAATGATGAGTTTTTTTTGTAAAAATTTCAATGCGATTTTTTTGTTTTGTTTATTAAATGTAAAAAATACTAGAAAGTGAAGAAACTTAATACTTTTAAACATTTTCAGTAGCATTTAAGTGAAAAAAAATATAATTTTATAAATGTATTTAAGAAAAAAGAAACTTGTTAAAATGAAATAATTTTTCAACCAGTTTTCTTTTTCTTTAAAGTAATTACATTCAATAAATCATGTCCATTATATCTTAATGGAACACCAGATTATTCATTTCAGAAATTATTAATTTCTGTACTATATATATATATATTTAAAGTGATTGATGTATTAATAATTGGTGGAAATTTTGTAAAGTTATAAAAATTAGAAGAAAAAAACAAAATAAAGTAAAATCAAATCGATATTTTATAAATATATAATAAGAAAAACTTTTCAACAAATATTTGAAAGAATTTAAGATTCATGGTTTCAACTAATAAATATTATGATCACCAATGGTTTATCGAACATTCATTTTAAAGTCCTACTGAATAATTTTTTTAACCAATAAAGTTGATTTTATAGTAAAGTTCTCGAAATTAGAGTTTAAACCGTATGTGTGTGTGTGGTTTAGATTTATATATATGTGTGTGTGTGTGTGGTTTAGTTTTATATATATGTGTGTGTGTTTGTGTATACATTGCCCTATAAACGCTAATGTCATGATATTTGTTAAATAACGAATAAAAGCAATCTTTTATGATTCAAAAAGACTCTTTCATTAGAATTCTGCATTTAAATATTTCTTAAAAGGCAAAGAATTTGAAATAATATAAAAGTAAAAGATTCCTCCAAGAAAAGAGATTTTGAAAAGCACTCAAAAGGTGAAAGCGAAAAATGAAAAAATCTCCTTCTTCTCATGTTTGCTTTCAAATATCAATCTATTTTATATGTTGAGTATGCAATAAGAAAGTATATAAATTCACTGTATTCGATTAAATATGTTTTTAACAAAATATCATTTTACAGTTTTAGCATCATTCCCAACTTTTTTTCTAAAATATTACGTCATTTCTTAAGCATTTCATTGATGGTTTGCGTCATTTGACCTTTGTTCAAGATTTATGATATCCGTCCCTGAATATTCCTTGTGTTGCTTCAAACCGGAACCTCAATATAGTTAAACCAAACTAACTCACTCATTGTTTTATAAATTGCAGAATTTTAAGAGTTACCGTCTTACAAATGGCGTGCTGGTTACCAGTCAAATTTTTTACATGCGGAAAATGTTTTTATGAAATTTCGAGTAAAATTGGCAAAATACTTTACTAAACTTTTGTAGATGCTGCATCGGATTTCTGAAGATATAATATAATATAGTTAAATACCAGTGCTAAGAATGAAACAGTTGTTTTAAATAAACCAATCAAATCATTCACTTAAGATGATTCGAAACCTGGTTTTTTATGCCCAGAAAATGTGTACTTTCTTTTGAACAAATTATCATTCAAATAATCATGATAGTTTTCAAGATCAAAATTCAGGGAAAACTTTTTATGCATAATTTTGAATGCAACCGCGTCGGGAAGAAATTCGAAGGCATCGGGAACGATTCAAAAACAGCAATTGAAAGATAACAAAAAGAAAGAAAAAAAAGAAAAAGGTAGGCATTAGGAAAACTCATTTTACATAATATCAAAAGATGCCCCATCAGGAAACATTGCAGCAAAATTTGAGGCTTATCTTTTAATTTCAGAGAAAAGTATAAGTCGTGTTAGAGCTATAGGAGGTAGAGTAAATTAATGGATCATTCAAATGCGGATTAAAATACATATCATAGATCATAATGCCTACATTTGACCTGATATTTTTTTAATTTGAAATTCAACTTTATGATCCATGAAAATAGAAGAGAAAATAGAAAATTTGGCTCGAAGTTTTAGTGTTTTAAAAAAGGATTATAAAGAGCGACAATTGAAGACATGTCGAAAGTGGCGTATAACTCGAGAAAAGTATTTTAAAAGAGAGAAATATCGTTAAAAATATACCATTTATCGTTTTTTATTTATTTTACAAATTCGATTACTTCTTGGATATATTATATATATTAATATCAGAAAAGAGTATAACAGAACTAATTTTTATACTAATGTTCCGCTATATCTCAAAGTTTAAAAGAACGCAATCTTCTTCTAAATAATTTAGATTATAAAATATAATTTACAAAATACAGAGTTAAAGCTTTTAAACTAAATACTTAAACAAATGGTTTAAAAATGTTTTTTTTAAAAATATTTTTCATTTTGTAGATGATTCTTTTTGGCTTATTTTCTTGAACTCTACCTTTCTTTATAATAAATAATAGTTATGAATAAGATTTAAGTAAATTGTTCAATTCATTTGAAAAAATAATTTCGTTTGCGTCTCGTACATATTATTTACAATAAAGAAATTGAAGAAAAGAATTTTGCGAATGATGTAGAAATACAATTAATTCTAAATAACAAATTATAACAATGAAATTCTGTATTTACTTAAACTAGAGTGCATAATGACTGTCTCTTTTCCCCACTGCAATTATAAATATTCTTTAACTAATAAATAAAAAAAATCCCAGTGTGCAAATAAATTTGACATACATAAAAGCAAAATTTTAATATTTATCATAAATACGAAAAATAGCCTTCTCGTATGTATGCATCATTATAAGAAACAATGTATTCTATTCGGTAAATTGTGTACAGAGCAACTTGATTTATGTTAAGATTAACATTTTGCGCGTTATTTGCTTTTCTAAATAATGTTTGGAAACGATAGAGAACGGATAGGTCAATTCTATTTGGTGCTTGTCTATTAATATTCTTCTGGGGGGTTGCCAGTTTCCATGTCAAAGAAGGTTTGCCAGAATATTTTAACGAAATATTACAATATTTTTGAGGTAGATACATAGAAAGGAAATACTTTTATCCTCATGAGCATAGGTCAGAATTTAAATTTAATATACTGAGTTTTTCTTTAAAAATGGGATCAAAGTACAGTAACGAAATAAAAGAATTTAAAGACTATATTATATATCCTCTATCAAATTAAATTAAAAAAATACGTATATGAAGCTCTGGCCTTTTTTGTTAAACATGTGATCACTCATTACAAAATTTTAATTAAAAAAAATATTACAAAAATTGTTTTCTTAAGCTCACTTCCATTCAAATTGCCTGATAGTTTATATAGAAAAAAATTTTGTGTCCTGATACAGTTAAAAGCACAATGATATGTTGCTCCTATATTCATGCAAATATAAAGAAAAATATTAAACTTTTATAACACTTAAAAAATTGTTAGTGCCTAAGTAAAAATATGTATTTAAAACTGTTTCAAATTTAAAAAAATTGAGTCAGTGGCCAGTAAATGCCCTGATATTTCTTCATGTTCCTGAGCCATTCAAATTTTAATGTATTTTCTAGTCTACAATTAGTATGTTTATTTTTATTTGTCTGTGTTTACATTTTTCTTCAACAGTCCACTATTCTGCCAAATTTACCAGTGCGTTAAATGTGAAACCACAGTTCTATATAGAAAGGTATCTTTACTCGGGAAACATTCTGCATCCTGAATAGTGTTAATTACTACCCTGATAGGAGATTTCTATTTTCGTCTGCTGCACATGATATTGTATTTTCTCGCAGAATGCAATGATATGCAGTTAATTTCTATATTAGTAAGTGACTATATAATTAAATAAATATTAGCACTTGAAGTTCTCAATATTTACGCCATGTTGAAAAAAGTAGACTATTCTATTTTATTCAAACAGAAAATAGAAGCGGCGCAAAATGAACTTGTATAATATGACGTCAAAGTATATATTAAGCCTAAAATATTGGATTTTCATCTAATCAATTTATGGCATTTATTAATTGCTTTCATGTTAGAATTTTGTATATATTATCATATTTATATCTAAAGTTTACGGCTTGTTCTGATACATTGTGCTATAAAATATGGATCTTCAATCCAAGGAAAAGTTATCAAAATAAGTGAAATTTAAAACATCAAATGAATATGAAAATAATTACGAAATATAATGACCGATTAACAGTCTTATCTATTTGCAATAATATATATATATATAATGTAATGATATTTTAAAATATTAATTTAAACAAAATTAATTTCCAAAGCTTTATCTTAATTTAGCGCATAGAAATTTCAATCTCTTATTTCCTGACACAGTTCCACTTTCTGTTTAATTAGTTCAACTGAAGCTGGGTTAAAATTACTGCGCAATCACTTCTAGGTATCAAATAAAAGTGATCCTTTCGTTGCCGTTGTCAAAGGTCACCACGTGTATTGAATTGGCGCGTAGCCGGAATCCCATGTTATATAAGACTAGTGATCATTTGTTTAGCCCCTTTTTTCTTTATTTCTGCTTTTGTGCCGCGCTGTGCCTTCTTGTAAATAAATCATGCCTGTCT
>JAPMOR010065323.1:63177-76085 GCA_026543865.1 Argiope aurantia
AAAACTGTACAAGCTTTATTAAATATAATCTAAAAAATAATAGATTATATGATATTAGATTAAGCAGTTAATATCAGATTAATATTTTTAGCAAATTGAAAAAAATTTCAAAATTATGCTGTATTTTCGAAATATGTATCATAAATTTTAAATAAACATATTTACTATAAGACGGTATTTCTCAGTTTTTAATTACCAAAGAATAATAAAATATAAATATATAGTTTTGTTTCCATTTTAAAACAATGAGAAATTTATAAAATAACTCTGCCGTTTTAAAAGCCTTCCTTTTTTACTTTTTTTGCTTTGAAAGCTCTTTTAAATATCAATTTAAGATATTTGACTGGCTAAATTAATCACAAATTTTAAAGCTTCACCTAAAGTTGATAATATGATGCCATATTGATATATTTATATTTGTTAAAAGAATATGTCAATGTAATAATTGTCTTGAAAGAATTTAAAAGTTTTATCGTTAGGTCTATTATTTGAAAAACATACTTTTCAGTAAATTTCAAAATAAAATAAAGATTTAAAAAAAGAGAACTAAAAACTTCAAACGATATTAGGAAAAATTGGAATGCAAAAAGTCTGCCAAAAAGTCTTTTCATTTCCTCACCGCTAAATGAGTAAGGGTTCAGTTTTTTTCCCACGCTAACAAGGATAGGCTTAACATATTTTTGGTCGATTATTTCAAACGATTCAACGATTTTCTTAGTGTTTGATGCATTTAAAATTAAACATTGTTAATTAATTGATCTTTGATATTCATTCTGAGGTACTTTTGAATTAAAATAAAACATAATAAAAGAAATTAAAAATTTCTAATCTGCATAGCGTTACCCCAGCTGGTGTCGAAAATTCGCGCATTTGCGTTACCATAACTGGTGTAGAAAATTCACGCATGCGCGTTGTGTTCTGATTGTTGACAACTGTTTTCAACGGATGCGAACTTGTAAATTATTTTTAGGTTTGTTTTATACTTTTGTAATTAAATTGTTTTTATGTTAGTCAGTTGTTTTTTGTATATGCTTATAGTTTTAAGTACATCGTTTTTTTAAGTAGTTTTTTTAAACCTGTTTTCGATCGATTATTTTAAACGATTCTGTTTATTTTCTAAGTGTTTTATGCATTTAAAATCAAACATTGTTAATTAATAGATCTGTTCATGATGAATCTGAGAAAGTTTTGTTGACAAATTCTTGTGATATTATATAAATTAAGAAATATATTCTTTAGTGCCTATAAGGTTTAAATGCTCAGTGAATCTGTTTTCAATATTCATATTATTTAAAAAAAATGCTTTGTTTCAGTAAAAAATATTATTATATTAATTGCAGATTAATCTTTTCCATTTTAATTTAAAGCATAAATTCTACGTAAGCTAACAGAAAATTAAAGACATACATATTACGTTATGGCTGAAGGCCTTTATAATATTATGAGTGAATTATATGACTATCAAAATTTGAGGTTTTGAAATATTTTAATGAAGAAGCTATTAAAGTAGGAATTACATAAAATATTTAATTATTAAAATTTTAACGAGCATTAAGACTGGCGAACCGGCTGGTCGCCAAAGGCGGCTAGTAAAAAATAAATTAATAATGTAACCGAACCAATCTTATCGTCATATGTTTAAAATATCTTGGGTTTTTCACGTTATTATTTTAATATTGAAAAGGAATTAATTATAATTAAACTAAAAGTTTCTTTTCTGTTAAAATAAATTGCAGTAAAAAAATAATACATGCATAAAACATTTTAATAATATATAATTTTATGGCTGGAATTATATATTATAATTAAATGAAAAATTTCTTTTCTTTTGTTACAAATAAATTACAGTAAAAAGAAAAAAAGCAATCAAAATAATACATGCATGAAATATCTTAAGAGCATATAATTTCATTTCATTTTATGCCTGGAATTTTTTAACTTATTAAGACTATATTTGGTGTGCTGATTTTAAATATGAAGCTAGTGTATCCCTATCAGTTCCCTTTTTTTTAAATTCAGAATAACTACATTTTGAAGTATTTAAAATTTTATTTGAAGTATTTAAAAAGTTATTCCTCGAAAAGATCTGTCGAAAGAAAAATAAAAACAGAATAAAATGCCATAGCCTTGATCATGAGGAAAATTAAGTTTCAATTATATGAATGGCGAATTTTTATGGGCTTGAAAACTGTTAACTTCTTTCGTGGTTACAAAGGTAGCTACACAAAATATACTCGCATCTTGTGCTTATGAGCTAGCCGGAATACGCAATTTTTTAAAACTTTCACATTCAATTTTTCTAGCTGGCAAACAAAGCTCGTTTGGAGCTCGGCCGATTTTGAGATAAAAAAAAAACCCATCGTTTTTCTAAATATCGAAGCTTGCGTAATCTGATAGTCTCGTGATTGTTTGAAACCTGTTTAAACTGGTTAATGACTTAAATTAATTCGTAAGAATTCAGAGAATGTATAAATTAGAAATCAAGTTGTGACTTTAGTTGGCGATAAATCGCCACATGTGACAAGCTTCTGCATTATTTTCTAATAACCTTATTTTAATTAGTTGAAATTATCCCTGAAACAACAATCTTTATCGATTAAACAAGCAATATTTTAACTTTTTTGGTATATTTTTAAAAAATGTTGCGCGAGTTAACTAATAACACTGTGATTTCCAAGGGAAATACTACATTAGCAGAAGATAGATAATGGAAAAACTGTACTGTAAAAGCTGACTCCAAAATAAAACTACATTAGCAGACGATAGATATTTCAAAAGCCATAGTGTGAAAGCTAACTCCAAAATAAAACTACATTAGCAGACGATAGATATTTCAAAAGCTAAAGTGTGAAAGCCGACTCAAAAAAAAAAAAAAAAGGATAAGTAGCCAATTTGTTGCCTTCACATTTTGAGGATTCAACAATTTGTTGTCTTCACATTTTGAGGTATTAAAAGTCTCAAGCGAAAACAATATCATGTTCTCACATGACTAAAAAAAAGGCGAAAAAAAAGAAGGAAAAAAAACTTCTCAAAGAAGAAAACTTTTCGCTGTCTATGAAAAAAAATAAACGATGTGTTTCACTAATATTTTTTTAATTTTTTCTACTATATTCTAATATGCATATATATATATAAACAGGTCTATTAAAGAATGCTAAAGTCAATTTGCTAAAATAAATTAATCTGTAAGAAAAAAAAATTCTAAAAATGGTAAAATATTAAAAAATTATGATGTGCATTTGCATTAAATTGTCATTATATTCAATAAATTAAAAACTACTTATTTAATCAAAAGAAGAACTGATAATATCAAACAGTGTCCTCTGAAGCCTTGTGGCGCTATGACTCAGTTCAAGTCAGAAGATGACATGTGCTGCATGCTTTGATCTCTGCTCTTATATATATATATACAGTGTCTCACAAAAGTGATGGGACACTTGTGCTTTACAAAAGGAAACTGTAATAAAATAAATTTTAAAAAAATGTACAAATTTTTTGTGGGTGTGTTTCATACTTAAATTTAGTAACAATTATTATATAACATACATTTTGACAAAATATTAAAATATTAATTTAATAAAAATACAATTGTTTAGAACGGAGCAAAAAATAGCTCACATAAGTGATGGGACACCATTAGATATGCAGCAAAATTCGTCTGAAATAAGCAATAAAAATATTTTTGGTGGTTTTGTTTTTACTCAAAAGCAATTGGCAATAATTTATAAAATCGTCTGCAGTATTTCTCTCCAGTTTATTTTGGAATTTTTGTGTTTATTAGCTCTGTGCAGCCATGAATGCTAAATGAAAAGAAACTTCGCCTGAAATTCGAAAATTAGTTAATAATTTGCATATTGAACGTGGAAAATCTATTAGAAAAACTGCTGAAACAGTTAACTTGTGTCATTCAACAGTTTTCAATATCATTAAACGAAATAAAAAGAATCATATTATTCAGGATAAAAGAAGACTTGGCCGACCATCAAAGCTATCCAATGGAATAAAGCGAATTATCGTTCGAAATATTAAAAAAAAATCAAAGAAAGAGTGCCCCTAAAGTTGCTGCTGATTTACAAGCATTATATGGAATTATTGTTAATCCTGAGACTATTAGAAGGGTAATTCGATCTGCTGGATATCACGGTAGTGTAGCCAGGAAAAAATTCTTCGTAAGTAAAAAGAATAGAAAACTCAGACTAGCTTTTGCAAAATCCAACATAAATAAGAATTTTGATTACTGGAATAAAGTTATATTTGCTGATGAGAGTAAATTTAACATATTTGGTTCTGTCGGTAGAATCTTGGTGTGGAGAAAACCCAGGGAAGAATTTCGCTAACAGAACTTGGTGCCAACAGTAAAACATGGTGGAGGAGGAGTTATGGTATGTGGATGTATGTCGTTCGCTGGAGTTGGTAATCTTGTTTTTATTGACAGTATAATGGATCAGTACAAGTATAGTGAAATTTTAAAGCAGAATTTGAAATCTTCAGCACGAAAACTGAACCTTCGTAACGATTTTAAATTCTACCAGGACAATGACCCCAAGCACACTGCTTTGAACGTTAGACTCTGGCTGCTGTATAACTGTCCTGAAATAATAAAAACACCACCACAATCTCCAGACATAAATCCCATAGAGAATATTTGGCAAGAATTGGAATCAAGAATTCACAAACACACCGTTTCTTCGAAACAACAATTAAAATCGGTGCTTCAATAAGAATGGGGTAAAATCACTCCAGAAATCACAAAAAAATTAGTCGAATCCATCCCAAGAAGGTTAAATCATGTTTGAAAAGTAAAAAGGAAATCCAACAAAATATTAAAACCTTTTAAAAAGTAAAATTTTTGGATAAATATTTGATGAAAAAGTAAGTGTCCCATCACTTATGTGAGCCATTTTTTACTCCGTTCTAAACAATTGTATTTTTATTAAATTAATATTTTAATATTTTGACAAAATGTATGTTATGTAATAATTGTTATTAACTTAAAATATGAAACACACCCAAAAAATGTTTGTACATGTTTATTTATTTATTTTATTACAGTTTCCTTTTGTAAAGCACAAGTGTCCCATCACTTTTGTGAGACACTGTATATACATCTTAAAATTATTCAAAATTTTTATATGTAAATTTGAATGTAATATAACCTGTAAATAAATAACTGTTACACTAATTTGGACTTTTTACTGAACCTCATAACGACCTTACAGTTTTTCTTTTTTAAATATAACAATTTTTCCATTTGTGTGTAAAATACGCCGAGATTAAAAACCTTATCATTAAAAAGAAAACGAATGTTTTTATGACAAAACAATGGCGCTTTAGTTATGAGTGAGATTCTTTGTTCTTTTGTGTAACTATAATTAGTGATTAAATGCAAATAGAAGATTACTATTTATTAAATGCTGTTTATAACAGAAGTATGGGGGAAAAATCTTCACAAAATTAAGTACAGCATTCATATTTCTTTATTTCCTTCAATGGCTATTCTTCAAATGAAGTTGCAACGAAAGGTTCATTAAAGCTTTTTTAGTTTTGATAGATCATTTTTATTTTTATTTTTCTTGTCTCATTTTAAAATAAAAATAAGTCAAAAGAACTAATGATTCAGAGATAAAAAAAGAACACCACATTTTATTTGGACCCTTTAGATTGGCAATTAACGACATTCAGAATATGAAGAAGAATCAATTAAGAGACTTGTTCTTAAGCGAACTAATTTATTTTATATTCTATGTTTCGGTTAATTTATTTTATTCTATTTAAGATTTCGGTAAATTTTTTTTTTGGATACATCCTACCTTTTACTTTAGAACTTTCTATCGATACTAATAATATTAATGTTTATTTGAATAATAAATAATATTAAATATAATGATTTTTTTAATTCTATAAACAATATGCAAGTGAAACTATAAATATGTTCGGAATCGAAACATGTTTTTAAAACCTATTCTGAATAAAAATATTTCATTTTAAATAATGATATTTATATGTGAACAAATTAAATTTAAAGCTTCTAAAAATATAATTCTAAATATTATTATTATTATTAAAATTAATAATAAGATTATAAAAATTAATTTTAATGCAAGGAGTGTTCAAATGGAAAGATACGAAATGACACTGTGGGTTTAAATGCAGACTTTATTCAAAGTATACACCATAGGCCTGAGCACAACGATCTCGTTGATTAACATTCCGAAGGATTCTTTGTACCTGTGACAGTGACGCCACCCAGTCCTTCAAGTGTCCTTGAGTTCGCCGTCCAAGTTGAAGCGCTTTCTTTTCAGATGTTTATTCAGGGGACCAAATCCATTAAAATCGCAGGACGATATGTCCGGACTGTAGGACGGATGGTTGAGCTGCTCTAACTTGAACCTGGCCAGTTCCGCGTATGTGACTCTGGTGATGTGTGGACGCTCTTTATTATGGAGCAGAACCACACCCTCCGTGAGTAGTCCCCGTCTTTTGTTCATGATGGACCTGCGTTGTCTTCGGAGTGTCTCACAGTACACATCGTAGTTCGAATTTTGCAATTTGAACGCCATCCTGTCTTCACATGCACTGCCACGTCAATCGGATGGCACTCTTTATTATAGCTTCTGCTCTCTCCTGCGCATGTGCGGGTACCGGCGCATGCTCTGACCTACGCTGGAGACTCCAATCGCATCTCTAGATGTCTCTCTACGTTCTCCCATCGCGACATAGGCAAATAAGTTAACGGTTACGTTGTTTCGTACCTTTTCATCTGAACACCCATTGTATTAAAATTAGAATTAATAATAATAAGATTCTAATATTAATTCTAATCTAGTAAGATCTACATTCTAGTAATAAGATTCTAATATTAATACTAATAATGATTCTAAAAATAAATATAGCTGGAAAAATTAGTATCTAATACGACAGCGAATTTCTATTATTAATATAAATAGTTATGTTTGAAGTTAAAAGCGCCATCAAATTGTTAATACGACTACATGAAGATTTTTAATATATCTGCCTTCAAATAAAAGATAAAAAGATAATATAATAGCATGCTTATTTTATTCAATCAGATAGCATTTTTTGTGTTTATAAAATTCTGGGTTCTGATTTCGTTTACTCATTCATTTTTTATTTTCTCGTATATGAATTACATGAAAAGAAAGAATTATAATCGCGAAAAAAAAAAACTCGAGATTTTGGCGAATAAAGATCTTTCTGAATCCAAAAAATACATTTTGGAATTATGTCTATCTAATTGGGAACACGATAACTTAAACACTTTTTGCACTAAATGGATGAAATTTGGTATGTCATCTGAATACTGAATTTTGTAGATTTCTATTAAATTTTCATCGATATCCATTCTCAGATGGGAATCTGAATACAAATGAACTTCATAACAAAAATGGTAGGAAGATAGATCGATAAAATTCAATACAGAGATTTAGCATTTAAAGTGTGGATTTTTGTACAATTTTGAATCAAATTGGTCAAGAGATTAAATATTTGTCTGTCTGTTCTTTCACATGCATGTAAGCGTGGTGATTCTAAAACGTAATAAATGAGTTAAATTAAACTTAATATTTGATTTTGCTATTGAAGTTGCCATTCTGTCGCCAAATGTGGATTCAATTTGTCAAAAAACAATGTCGAAATGGCAAAAAAGATTATCTTTGCTACACTTCGAAGCTCAAAATTTTCATACGCGGTCATCTTTAAGTTATATATAGATGAATACTTGTGATACTGTCGGTCTCGCCTGAGACTAAAAATGTTACCGGAGGAAAGACAGTTGATACCTTTACATGAAAGGAACGAGAAAGTTTCGGATAGACCATTTTCTTCTGATAATTATTGTTTTGTCAAAAAATTAACTTACCATTGAATCTTATAAATTATTTAATACTGTTCACAATTATGTGATGTATTTTCTTAAAACATTTATGATTCTTTCTGAAATCGCAAGAAATTTCATAAACATGATTGTGGAAAAATATGCAGCCAGTGATTATTTAATCGTCTGCAGCAGTTCATTTAAAATACAAGAACTTTTCTTTTAAATGCTTGTTATGCTATATTTTAATGCAGATTTTTTGACAAAAAATTCACATTTTTTGCTCTTATTGAATTTTTGATTAAAAATAGGAAAGTTTCGATTTTTTTTAACATTTTCATTTATATTTGAAACATTTCAGATAGAAATTAATAAGTTCTAATCATAATAACAATGAGAACTTTTTAAAATTGTTTTTTTATTCAATTAAGATAAGACAGTAAAAAAAATACAACAAAATGGCCCATACATCTGATGATTCACAGAACAAGTGACAGGGAAACATCATGACATATTCGGAATGTGGAATTTGTCACATACGGAGAAAATACATGATTTGTTCGAATCAAGATAGAAAACAATACTTTTCTATCAATACGTTACAATACGTTAAAACAATTTATGGATATAAATCCTGCAATGTTTACGTTTCTATAATGTCTACGTTTTGAGACTTTTCATACGGATTTAAAGCATTAGTTATTACAATTTTTATGAAGTAATTTTAAATATTAATTGCAAATATTTATTTTCTTTTTAATATTTTACGTTAATAATCTAGTGTTACTTTAAATACTATCGATTATAATGAAATGCACTGTTACTTTATTTTTAATATTAAATATCAAGCATTTTTAATTAAGATTGGAAATTATATGTAAATATTGTCACTTATTTAAAAAGAAATTCATTTTTATGCACAGAAACGTTTACGAATTATTATGTATAATATTGAAGGGTCTCATTTCCTTCCTAATTTTTTTATTTGTTTTACATTCTCAATTTAAATATCTAAATATTTGTCCCAACATCAGTCCTTTAACTACAAATTAACCAATTAAAATCTCAATAAGGCAAAACCAGTCTTCGTCGTTCTCGAGTATTTTTTCCCAATTCACATCAGTGCTATTTATTATCTAACCATCTTAACTGATTAACTGATATGTTTGAAAATGAATAAATAAAAGAAATATTTCAAACTCTGACTCCACATTCCATACATTTTCAGTCTCCTCTATTTGCATATCATTTCACATAAAAAAAGCATTCATTTTCCTAGATCACGTAAAAAAGATATAAAATATTTTTCTTTTTCAAAAAAGAAAAAAAAACACCGGAGCAAATTATAAAAAAATATCGTTAATGGTCGCTGAATCCATTATAATATTTCATAAGCAGAAAAGAAACATCGCCAAAACAATCCGCGCCAAATTCAGATCTGGATGGATGATATAATGATTGCAGAAAAAAGAATGGGAAAAATAAAACAGGAAAAAAATATCCTCTTAAAATGCCTAATATGTTGCAGCTTTATAATCTTTTTTTGGAAAATAAAGTATCCAATTCCCCATAAACTAAAGAACTACTCAGCTGGTTGATGATGCAATATGAAGTCAAACATCGAAAGAAAAAAATAAAAATAATAAAAAAATGGAATATTTGTACCACCAAAATGGCGATTTAGCTCCGGGTAGAATTTCATTGTCCTTTTGTATTAACGTAATTGGTAGTTTAAATAGTAGAATACGATCGTTATCTTTTCAGTGTTATTTCGAGCAGAAATATTCGGAAAAGGTCTTAACAGAATTAGCTTGGAATTTCTTCTTTTTTTACTTAAATCAATATTTATTTTGCGTGATCGAAAATGACTGAGATGTTCGTTAATGCTTTTTTGTTTGGTTTATTTCTAGTTTTGTTTTGTTATTTTGTTTCCGGTTTTTCATGCTAAAAAATGAATTAATAGAGTGGGAAAAAGCTTAAAGGTGTAAGAATTGCACTGATTATTGTTTATTTATAAAGCTTTAGCTTGCAATTAGTGGTTAATGTAATACTAAAATAAGCAATCTAACGAGTTCTTTCTTTTGATGCGTTATTTCCTATTTTTAACTTGGACTAAATTTTTTCTGAGAAAATGAATGATTGTATATTTAGACATTTTTGTTGTTATTTAGTTAATATTTTTAACAAAATGATGTATTGTGCGTAGATTTTTACTTTCTCGTGTACGTAGAAACTTCCTTAACATCTAAAGTGTGGACATTTGTCGCATTTTGAGCCAAATCAAATAACAGTTGAATGTCTGTCTGTCTGTACTTTCAGAAACATATCAACGCGACAGTAAAACGCAATGATTTAAATATATCAAATTTGGTATGGAATTTTATGACTACAAGTGCTACAAGTACAATTTTGCGTCAAATTTTTGTTTCATTTAGTTGACAAAAATGTGTCTAAATCACGAATTCGATTTTTGAATACTATTTATGCATGTCAGGGATTAATCGCCAAATAACTCTCCAAGGATGGCACGATAGATTCGGTAAAAATGCTAAATTCGTGCCAAAAGTTCATATTTCGTAACTATTGTATGCCAATCTCATGCAAGGCGTTATCTGATATGACAAATTTATTAAAGAGTATGCGAGAAAGTTTTCGGGAGACCACTTTATTGCTTATAATGATTTAAATATTATAAAAGCATTATAAGCAACAAAATTCAAAGAAAGCTTAGCAACAAAATTCAAAACTCTAGGCTTTAGATCAATTTGTGTGTCTTAAATTTATTGTTTTCAAATATACTCTAACTTCCGACCATCGTTCAAAATTAAATGTGGAGCGTCATAAATTTTCATATAGCTTTAAATTTGAATAAATATTTCGAAATTGAAAAGAATGCAAGATGTACACTGACATCTATTTTTAAATTTCGAATGGTTATCTCTTCAATAAATATTAAAAAGAAGTATAACTATTTGAGAGTAAATTAGGTATTTATTACGTAAAATCTAGTTTTGTTTAAAATATTATACAACACAAATCATCTGAAATGTTTTATAATTAAAATGAAAGTATCAAGTGAATCAAGCGAGCTTACTATTTTCTTCCTTAAGGTTACTCTGTTTATTATAGAAGTTAAATTATTAATAGAAGTTATATTTAATATATTTTATTTTTAATATATATCCATATATTTTTAATAGAAGTTATTAAAATTTTTGTGCACAAATATTTAGAAAAGTATTAATGTACGTTTTGAGGCAATTAATTAGATAATTAATTTTTTATTTTTTTAAAGACCTGAAAATAAACCAAATCAATAATTATTTCTGATATAATTTGGAAATAAAAATTATTAGTTTAAGGTTCTACTATAATTCTGTTAATATGTTCTAGAAACAATCTTTCTTATATATTTTTTTCCTTCAATAACAAAAAGATTATTAAAATAAGAGAAATGAATTCAATGAAAAAAATCTAAATAGTTTCAAATTTTAGTATGATGTAAAGTAATTTTTATGACACAAAATGTTTGGAATATATCCATTTTAAATATCAAACTCATTAAGTTTTTAATTAAAGATCATACGAGATTTTAAGTCCATTATTATTTAAATCTAATTTAAAATTAAAATCGTTTGTTGCCCAAATTATTAAAAAAATAAAAGAAACACTAAAAATAAAAGCAGAGTAGTTTAAAGTCCTAGCTTTGACTAGCAATATAATTTTCCTATCTGATGAAACTTAAAGTAGGTGTGGTAAAAAACTGAATTTAAAATAAACTTTAAAGAAAACTTGTAGCGCACTGAAATCAGTATTATGGTATCATTAAAAGGATAGTTAATTACTTTTTAAAATGACGCAAAAATAACTTTTGAGTTATGAATATTTCCAATGCTATTGGCAAAATACATTGAAAATTATTTTAATCTTTGCTGTTTAATTAAAAAGCTTGCAAAAACTAATTAATTTTGAAATCTGAAAATAATCTAGAAATGTACCCCAGGATGTCACATGCGAATTTCAGATTGCTTATGCTTATCACTGCTTGAGAATTTCTTGTGACCGTCAGACAAATGCATGCATTTTCTGCATTATATAATAGATTGATTAATTTTTGTGCTTTGTATTTAAACAATCATACTAACTTTATTTAAACCTAATTAATATTGGCAAAATTAATTTAATTCCCATTTTCCACATGATATTATTTTTCCACTATTTAGCCATTACAAGCATCTTGTTTATGCATGACGATACCACAGCAAAATCTAAATTTTGGGGTGGGAGCAAAGGCGGAGTTCTGAGTATCATTGCACTATAGGATCTGAAATGTCTTCATGTGATAGAAGGTTTTTTACAGGAACTGACCTGTATGTATACAGATCTTTTAGCTGAAATTGTTTAGATCAACTTTGCTGGAAATAATCTCATAAGATTTCACATCGCTTCGTCTAGGAACCATCTAATCATTCTTCAGCAAGCAATGTTGTAACTTTCAGAAGTAGAACATTTTCCTCAATCAGTGGATCTCTCATTAGGATTCTAGTTGGTTCTAAAAATATGTTTATTGCCTTAATATGAAAAAAAAGCTGGTGTAATCTGACATGCTGGGAAGAAATCCTAAAGTAGTAGGCCTATTCTTAATAAGAACGTGTCATCTCTCCGCATTTAATGATTTGCCAGTTTTAGTGATTTGTGATAAAAATAATTCCCAATCATCAATGAAAAGCGGTTTAAATGTATTTAAAAATATATTAGCTGAATGCGCTTTATAAAACTGCAAATTGAACAATATTTAAGTATTATATCGAACAGTATATCAATTCTTTTCATTGTTTTATACACGTTTGCACAAAAATATCTTTCTTAAATTCATGTATATTCTTATATTTACACTGACTCCCAAAATGAATATATTAAAATGCTTCCTGTCTCAGAAATCGTAGTGGTCGGGTGGTAGAGACTGTTAAATTCAAAGTCTCTTTGATTCGAGAGTCAATTTCATAAAAAAAATACACTAATCTTGGTGTTCCGTTCGTACTTTGTACTTTACGAACCAGAAGTATATTAAAAC
>JAPMOR010065323.1:76095-99591 GCA_026543865.1 Argiope aurantia
TAATAATCAAGTAGAGCATCAACGTGACACTTGGTATTCATTAAATCCTTCAAAATCAAGCATCCTTTCATCGGTGTGGTAGTTTGGAAATTGACTCATCAGTCAGTCTGCTAATCCGATCTTAATATAAAATTATTGAATCAATTCTAAATCGAACACTCATAGCTTTGAAATGGCAAGAATTAAAGATTAATTCAAACTTCTTCACTCATCCGTGAAAATTTTTAATGTAAATGATTTTAAAAAATGGAATGAGAAGCCTCACAAAACATCTACGGATAAGTTTTAGAAGCAGACACTCGATTATTTGTGAATTTCTCTTCAAAAATTTCCTTATAAATTGATTGAAAAATATTCTACTGTAGTATGAGCTTTTCACTTCGACAAAGTTTATTTCGATTATGTTTTTATCCTCAAAAATATTATTATTTTTTAAAAAATTTCCAAAAATTACGGATTAATATTTCTTTAAGAAATAAACCAAAAGCAATTATTTCGGGAGGGAAAAATTGTTAAGAAGCAGACTGTTTTATGTTGATCAATATAAAAGTTAGGAATACTTAATTGGAGAAAGAAAAGAGTCTTTTCAAAATATTGTAGACTTATCGTATCTTATATCCTTTTTTATAATAATATCTATCTTTTCTAATAATAAAGATGTGTGTGTGTCTGTGGGTGTGTGTTGGCGCTCTTCAGATCAGATCAGATAATTTAATCTAGAATAACCAAACCAGAAAAATATATATTGGAGAGTGAAAATATGCTCTTCGGGGAGATTTTTTAAATGTTAGTTAGGATTTTAATTAATTAAAATAATAGAATAATAATAGAAATTATGACGCTTTTTCACAATAACTTCAGAAAATGTTAAAACACATAAATGATTTTTATATCATGTTAAAATTCAATATCTATTCATTGACACTAGTTTTACTTGCCATAGATTTTTTTAAATTTTCAATTACTTTCTAAAAGTGTACCAAGCATATTTTAAAACAATATAATATTTTATTGGTGAATTGAAATTCAAATTTCTTTCATTGTTGCTATTAATATTTCATTTTGGCAGATGATCGAGATAAGCAGATTCGGCTTATTTTTCTATTTTGCACAGGTTTCAATATAGCATGATTTTAATGAAATTTTGTTGTACTTATTATTAAAGTTTAACTTCAAAATCAAGCAATGGTGAAACATTTTTCATTTTTTTTAACTCATAACCTCATTTCTACTCCTAGATACGACATTTTTGTATGTATAAAGCTATAGACTGGAGATTAGAGAAAATGCAAAGCACACTGAACAAAACGTCGTAAACTTCTATAAATAGTATCTTCTATAAATAATAGTATCTTCTAATAGTATCTTCTTTAAATAGTATAATAGTAAAATTTGAAAAGCAAAAATATTTTACTATAGAAAATAGCGATATGTATGCAAAGAGTATCTGGTAGATCTCTAAGTAGTTCAAAAAACCGTGTGAAGAGATCGTCTACAAGATGATCAAAAAGATTTCTTTTTTTATTTCCATTCATTTTTATTTTTAGTACAGCATTATCACTTTATGTTCAATTTTTGTAATTTCAAAAACACCTTGAAATATGTTATGGCTTTGGTTATATTTAGGTTGTTCAAAGTTAATAAATCGTGTTTAGTGGACCAGAATATTGACCAGAAATCTATCCCTTTTCTCTGGATTAAAGCTTTATCAGGTTATTTTAATTAGGTATTACATGTATGAAGATTATCAGGAACCTCGGATATTTTTAGCAGTAATTTTTCGTAAAAACCGTTTAATACAACAAGACTTTAGAAATCTTTGTTATTTATGTTTGTAAACTTTCTTTCATTTCCATAATAGCAAGGAATAACTAAATAAATAAATCTTTGTTAAATCCATAATTGAAACCCTTCGGCACGATTTTCAATCTTTAAAACTGTTTTAGTTATATAGGTAGTAAAAATGTGATATTATACGATAAATAACTGAACAAAAACGTTTCAATGATTTATATATTCAAAAGTAAAATAAAATACAAATAAATACAAAACAAATTAAATCTGCGATCTATTTGCTGCTATTAAACGTAATGATTCACAGAATTCTTCAAAAATTCTTCAAACTTCTTTATCTTTTTGCCACTAATTATAAAATTATCGTTTTCATTTAATCAAGTATTTATTTTTACATAACGTCTAAATTACAAACGATTACTTCTCAATTTTGCTAATTATAAATTTTAAAAATCATCAGAATATTAATCGTATGGAAAAAGGAGTAATTTCTTAAAACTTTTTTTGAACGAAAAATGCATGCAAATTCGTTTAATAATTCATCGAAAAGCAAAGAGCATAGTTAAATAATAATTCTATGTGGAACGAAAGAATAAAATAAAACGCCTATAATGAGATTATTCCCTTCTTTCAAAGATCGTTTGGTCGCTTGGCTAGAAGGGTGAATTTTGATGAGCTCGTATTCAGAATTCAAAGAAGGCGAAATCTCAAAAACAACTCCTGTCCCGGAGGTTATTTGGACTTCCGATAAAGGTTGACATTAATCCCTTGAGAACGTTTTTAAAATAAAGAATTGTGTTCGTTTGACGTTAAGTACAGAAGAGAAAGGCTTTTATACTGGGATATTGTTTTGGGAAAAAAAGTTTGTGGAAGCGTGTCATTTTGTGTCACCATAAAAATAAAAGTGATTTTTTCCCACGTGTTTATTTATTTAAGTTCTTCCGTGCCTCTAAATCTACGGTTTGTAAAAAGGGAATTTTACAATCGATTTTTCAGTAATTGCCTGTTTGATTTTTATTATATCTGCACATTTTCGTATACCTAATGATAAAACATTGTCAATTTTTTAAATAAATTATTACTCAATTAAATTTTATTTATTATTGATTTCATATGAAAGGTATCAGCTAATACTTTAATAAATAATAAAATAAAAAATTTGAGAGAAAATGATTATTAGATTCCTCGATATCTATGATAAGGATTTAGGAAATTTTTAAACTAAAAACTTAATTTTTATAAAAATGGAAATTTATTGTTTATAAAAAGGAGTTTTTCAATCGATTTTTAAGTAATTTTCTGTTGGGCCAGATTTTAGTAATTCTACACATTTACATATTCGTTATGACAAAAAAAATGTCAATTTTTCGGAAATTAACTATGAATTAATCAATTAAATTGGATTAGATTTTGATTTCATATGATAGGTATCAACTAGTAATGAACTTTAGAAAAGTGATTATCAGATTCCTCAACATTTATGATACTTTTAAAATTAAAAAAAAATTATGAGAAGAAAAACTTACTGATTGTAAAAAAAGGAATTTTGCAATCGATTTGTCAATAATTTTCTGCTGCAAAAGTTTTTATTTCTGCACATTTATCTATATCTTATGACAAAACAATGTAATTTTTTAAAAATTCATTATCAATTAATCAATTAAATTGGATTAAATTTTGATTTTATATGAAAGGTATAAACTAATAAGGAATTTGTTGAAAAGTGATTATTAGTTTCCTTGATATTTACAATAAACATTTATAAAAAATTTTAAGCTAAAAATTATAAAAATTAATCAAAATTATAGAGGATTTAAGAATTGATTTCATTAATGAATTTAGAAATAAATTTAAAAAATTTCATCAAAAAATATAGGGATGAAAGAAAAATAAAGTAAAAAATAATATTAGAAAAGTAAACCATAAATAAAATCTTAATATCTGAGAAATTCATAAAATAATTCCATTTAATTAAAATACATTTATAAATAGGCATTAATATTTAAATTCACTTATATGCATTTATGCGTTTAGGATTTTGTTTTAGCATCTATATTTTTAATAAAGACATTTTTTTTTATTTCTAACATGTTAACCGACTTTGGCGAATTATTTCAATACTTAACGAGTTAAATATACGTTGAACATCTGGTTAACAGGATAATGCACAGACAGAAGTATGTTTTAAAGATATTTCTCGATGCATTAAAGCTATATTGATTATTGCATATGCAATATTGATTGCTATAATGTTTATCGAAATGATCAGTACTTACAAAACTAAAATTATAGTGTGAATTATACTTTTAAGTTATTGCAATATATAATATCAACATTTTTTTTTCTTATAAGTTTATTAATACCAGTTCCAGGGGTTGGGGGATTGAGAGTTAGTGAAATTACGCCAAACCAAGGGCTCAGGCTGATGGAAGGAACGCAAAAAATGTTATTAAAAATTTTCAAAGTTAGGTATGTGCTATCTATTATATAAACAAAAAGAATTCAAAAGTATGTCCTGTATAGTAAATTTCATTCAAAAGTAAGTTCCACTCTAAATTTAAGAATGAATCAAATTGTTTTCGAAAATATGAACAATTTGCAATTTATTTACTGAACTGATGCATTTAATTCGTCGCATTTTTCGCCAATATAGTTCATTAAATTATTATTTTTCAAAAATGTAGGAATTTTATCAAACTTGATATTAAATTTATAAATTTTTTATAAATGTATGTTAAAATATGTAGAAGTTTGGTGAAAAAGGTGTGAAGTTCGTTGAAAAGATGATAAACTAACAAAATTGTAGCACGTCATGAATAGGGGGTGCAATTTTGTCAATTCTGCAAATTTTGATATTTATATTCAGTACAACACTGAGTTCAATTACCGTAAACGGAAAATAAAATTACTTATTACAAATTTCATAAATACAGTAGGATTTTCCTTTGCGAATAAATAAATAAATACCCTAGTGAACTGCTATCACTGAATATCAACAAATCGAATCCTTTCTAGAATTAATTTCTTTTATTTCCTAGAGCTCCATTCTTTTATCGGCAACTGCTTAGAAACACGCAAAGTGGCGATCATCATTGATGAAGCCAGCTTAAAATTGATATGGAAGGTTCCCATTCCTAATTATATATGTATATATATCGGGTTATATATTTCAACTATATCGCTATCATCTGTCATAGTAATTCATTATCCCGCCGTCTCTTATGTTAGAAGCAGTGGAAAATTCACGTCTGAGTTGTCATTGGTTGTGTTCTTTTGAATAAAATATATTCAAATCATCTTTACACATCTAGTTTCACGGAAAAGGGCCGGGCAATTTGTATGAGTTTTAAATAAATAATTCATTGGAATGAATTTTTCGATTTCATTATCATTCGTGCAGTAACTTTTTTCCTAAGATTTTGAAAAAAGTAGCGTTTAAATAGTTGTCTACTTTAAATTTTTCTAAATTTAAAATCGTCAACGTTTTTTAAAAATAATTTATGTAATAAAATTTTATAATAAAATAATTTAAAACTGTATAATAATTATAAATTTATCTTAAAATAATTAATATTAAAATAATTTATCGAATTATTTATTAAATTAATTTATTGTTAATTATTTTAATATAATTATTCAAAACCAGAAAACATTAGATTTTTTTTTCTGGATCTGCAAATTCTATTAACATAATGTTAAAAAAACATCTATAGTTTGATACAGTTATTGAAGAAAATTCTGGATACTGCGTGTTACTCCAAAATTAAATTTCGCATAGTAAAAATATAAATGTTTTTTGTTGTAGAAATATGTTCTCTCTAATAATATGTAATTTTAACATTTATTCATTCATACGTAGTTTTAATATTAATTTTGATTTATTATTAATTTTAAAATTTATTGATATTAAATTTTATCATTAATTTAAATATTCATTTATGTAAGAGGTGGTCTACATATGTAGTCTTACACAAATTGAACTTTTTCAAATTGCTACACCCAATTTCGAGTGCATATCCGAATGCTTCAGATTAAAAGAAAACTCAAATGCATACAACATTTTTTTAATTTAAGGTATGCATATGACATTTTGTAATTTTTGTAATTTGAATAAACGGTTCTTTAATGATAAGGAATTAAATTCCTAATATTTCATGAATGTTTTCATTTTTTTTCAAAATTATTGTATATAATGATTCTTTGAAAATAGTTCTTTCTTTTACAATAAAATATTCATTAAAAAAGCAAAAGATAAGCATTTTTAAATATATAAAAGTATATTTTACACGTCTTTATACACTACTGGTCAAAAGTATTGCAAGTTTGATAAATTTCATGTTTTTTAGAAAATATGGCCGAAAAAAATATTTTTTACATTTATTACATTATGTAAATTAGTCTAATTTTTTATATTAATTAGTCTAGTCAATATGTTAAATTAGTCTAAAAGCAAGATATAATTAAATTATTGAATTAAAAAATTATTTAATTTCAAAAAAAAAATAAAATACAAACAAAACGTACAGGTTATTAGTATCGGCATCCATTTTGGTTCCCATGAATAAAATGAAGTTAAAAAAAAATTTCAAGTTCCTTTGATTAGAAAAGATAATAAATGAGTTCAAGTTAACTGAAAGGCATTTAATATTTGGTTTAGCCGCCTTTGTCTTCAGTCACGGTAGCCACTTGGTTAGGCATGGAATCCACAAGGCTTTGCAACACTTCTTTCGGTATTTCATGATGTCAAACTTTAATTATTATTTCCTGAAGTTTTCGTTTTGTTCTGGGACGATTCTTATTTTCTTTCCCATTATACTCCATAAATTCTCAATGGGGTTTGAATCTGGCGAGTTTCCTGACCAAGCGAGAACTTGAATACCTTGTTTCGCAAATGGAGCCTTAACTAAAATAACGAATGCTTCGATATAGAGGTCAGAATTGAACTGAAATGAAATCCAAAACTAATTGTAAAATTTATCAATTATTTCTTTGTTTTTTGATGTATGGAAGGGTGCTAGATCTTGCTAAAATATCCATTTCTGCCTTGGGAACATGTCTCGAGCACTTCGAAGCAATTGATCCTTCAAAACACCAACATACTTGTCACTATTCATGGCTCCCTGTACAAAATGAAGTCATCCAGTTGACTGATATGACATCCTTTCCATACCTTTACGCTTTCTGGGTATTTTGATGTATGAACCAGACATTCTGGCCTCATGTTCTCCTTTATTTTACTCCAAATGTGGCCAGGCTTGTGAGTCATTAAAGAAAAGCGACTTTCGCCGCTGAATATAACTTGTCACCATTCCGAAATGCTCCAATTTTTTGCAACTTGGAAATTTCTAATCTTTTTTTTTTCCACATTGCTTTCGTCAGTACTGGTATTTTTTTCCTAGGTACTTGTGCCTTGTAACCAGCTTCACAGAGACTCCTGTGAACTGTTCTGGGACTGACAATGACAGACGTGGACTCATTTCATTCTCTTGCATGTATAACAGAACCTGTAAATCTATTTATACGGCATACTCGTATCAATACAGCATCAGCAGGTTTACAAGATAACCTCGAATGACTACTTCTAGGTTGTTTTTTTTTATCTCTGGTTCCTTCGGTTTTGAATATCTTTATGAGACGTGAAACAGTCGGCTCACTGCAGTTGCACCGATGAGCAATCCTAATATTTGAAATGTTTTCTTGATGCATTAAAATAACAGCCTTGGCGCTTCCCGCGAGTTAATTCATAATTCACACATTTAAAAAAGAAATAAAGAATTTAAATTGAAAAGCAATGCGCAGCAAACGCACTTTGTCAGCGCAACAAACGAAATGAAATCCTTCGCAGACGGAGCGATTTTATAATAAACGACCGGAATGACACAATCGTTTCAGACGATTGTTTCACAATGGACAGTGTAATAGCTTGAAATTTCTCCACCACATTTATACAAGAAAATATCACTTTAAATGAATATATATATATATATATATATATATATATATATATATATATATATATATATATATATATTACTTTTAAAGGGGCGTATTCTTGAAAAAAACGTGAAATTTCTCAAACTTGCAATACTTTTGAACAGTAGTGTAAATTTTTAAATTTATAAGCTAAATATTTTTGAAAATAAATGTGAACGCGAAGAAAAAAAATTGGTACAGGCAATACATTCTATACCACCTTACATTTCAAATGAAGTTTTATTTGAAGTAAAGAAAACTCGATTTAGGTTGCAAAAAATTGTGAAATCTTTGATTAATGGAAAAACCACAATGTCAATATTATATACAAAATGATATACCAGCAAATATATGAATAGATAACGCATTATTGAAAAAAAATAGAAAAGAAGCAATAGAAGCTTATTTATGATTAGTAAAGTGTCACTAGATACTGATAAAATACCTTTCTAAATTAAACAAATGCTTCAAAATGTTTCGGTATATTAATTGCTCTTATTTAATGCGTTTTTTTTGATAAAGGGAAATTAGACATAAAATAAAATTCTTAAAATGGGTTTAAAATATCGTTTGATGAAAATTTAAACATGCAAATAAACAGTACTAACTTATTTGTGATTCAGGAAGTAAACATTTATCTTTAATTT
This sequence comes from Argiope aurantia, assembly GCA_026543865.1. Lineage (NCBI taxonomy): Eukaryota > Metazoa > Arthropoda > Arachnida > Araneae > Araneidae > Argiope > Argiope aurantia. Next base: position 84,510 of record JAPMOR010065323.1, read on the forward strand.
TTCAGCTGCTCTGAACACTTTTTAATTTAAGCTTGATTAATTAATATTAATTGCTAAATGGATCCAGAATATTTGATTATGTTAAGTGATAAGCCTCAAAATATTATTTAAGTATCATTTACTGTTAAATGATAAATAATATTTTGATAATTTGATTTCTTTATGAATAATTATTTTATAAAGAAATATTCATATAAAAATATGTATTTTGATTTTTTTATTTAATCAAGTTTCATCGCTGTTAATTTCAAACAAAAAAATATAGAGCTAAGTTATTTAATTAATGACAGAAATGCAAACTTAAATGGAAGAAAATATTAACAAAGTAACTTGTTACGTATGTATATATATATTATATATATATTTACGTATATATATATTTAAGCAGCTATTAAATCTTTTTTTAATTGTATATATTCGGTATTTTTACCAGATTTCTTTATATTTTTATATCTATAGGCTCTTTATGATACGGAATCATTTAAAAGACGTAAAATTGGGGGTCGCATTTGAAGATTATGTAAAAAAAATATGTGAAAGGAAAAATATTTCCCAGTTAAATGATGCAAATTTTTTTAATTTAGTTTTTATAGATTTCGAAAAAATAAAAAAAGTTTCCGTATATTTTTTATCTCCAACCAAAAATAAAGATTATAAAAATATAAAGCAGATTCGTATCTTTAATTAGAAACATTTAAAAGTAATGTTTTAAAGCTCATTGATATATATATATATATATATATATATATATATATATATATTTACTTTTAAAATTTCGTAAGCACATTAAAAAAGTAAAAATACATATTTATTATCTTTGCAACGAAACATCTGCATAAATTCAGTAACTAAAACAATGAACAGTATTGTTGTAAAATGTACTTGGAATGTTTTTTAATTTATTAAGTTTCAGGAAAAGAATTGTACAGGGATAAATCTAGGTATCATTAGAAAGCCTATTCTTTGGAATATTATAATGATTTGAAAATAATATATCTGCACTTATCTGCTCAGTGATAATTTAATAAAAGAATAAAATTTTGAATCAATTTTGACAAAAATAGTCTTTAAAAATTTTGAAAACTGAGTTCGTAATAAGGACTTTTTTTCCAAGTTGTACTTACCTTCAAATTTTGCAGTTCAGTGTTCTTAAAGTCTGCTCTATAGAACATTTTTAACAATTTTTTACATCATTAATGTCTCAATTTACAGATGACATGCTAGTAAATAAATATTATGTTTATACAACATAGAAAAGGTCTAATATTATATTTCTCTAATCTAATATCAAAAATTTCAGCATTAAATTAAACCATCACGCATCAACTTCGAAATTTATGATATATCAACTACTTCATACTTCATTTTGATGTATCCGTTTTAGAACTTCAGTCACTTTTTAGAAGCATTTCCAGGGAATTAAAAAGAGCTCTATCTTTTTCGATGTTATACAGTACAATAAAAAAGAATAAAAGATGTTCTGAAATGTTAGCTATAAAAGAAATTATACTTGTTCGGGTTTTCTGTATGTCTCTTTACCATTAAATGTTTAAAAAGAAAGAAAGAAAAGAAATGTTGCAATAAAAACAATACAGTAGTTTGATTTTGTCCTATGAGTTTTCTTAGCTTGTTTTCATTTTTATTATAAAAAGAGCATTGAAACATTTCTGAATGGGAATTGTTTATGTTAAAGAAAAAAAAAGGAAAAGGAAAGAATCTGAAATAATAATGGCAGCAAACGTATTGCGTTTCAAGAAATGGCAAACCAGTGGGTTCGAGAGTATTGGAGGAATATAATCTCGACAGAAGAGTCGGTTATCTGGTAGTCGTTTGCATTTTTATAAGTTTAGTTATTTTCTATTCATTCCGTGATGTCCATTGTAATAAAGTTGAAGTGCGCTTCTTGACAATAGATTACACTTCAATAATTTGCCGACGAAAAGAAATTCATTCTTTAAGAATAAAAAAAAGCAGACGATTTCATGATAATGTCATCTGCAGAACTCTGAACAATGCAAGAATTATTTTCTTTTATATGAATAAATGCTGAAAATTTTTTTATTTTCAAACGAGTTTCCGAAAATAACAAGAAATACGTTTGAAGAGATTTGTCATGTTTTTCTGATTTGCATAGAAATTGGGATAATAATGGACGAATAAAAAAAGTAATTTAGAAGATTATTTATTAGAAGTAGTGCATATACTAAAGTTACTGCGATTAAGGAAAAAAATAATCTGAATTGCTTCTTGTTTGAATTTTCATAAACTATTTCAACTTCCGATAATTTATAAGTAGAGAATAAAAATAGTTTTATCTAATTTTCATAAACTATTTCAACGAGATAATTTATAAGTAGAGAATAAAAATAGTTTTATCTAATTTTCATAAACTATTTCAACTTGAAATAATTTATAAGTAGAGAACAAAAATAGTTTTATCTAATTTTCATAATAAGTGTTTCGGAATAATATTAAAATATTTTTAAAGTATAATTTTTCTTTTTTGTTAATAAACTGTCATTTTTCTTTTTTTTTTCATTTTACAATTCGGATTTTTTGAAGACTTTTATTTGAAGAAAACCAGTGTTACATGAACTTAAAAGTAAATAAATAAATAAATGAATAAAAATAAAAGGTTCATTTTTTTCTCTGATTTCCAATTGAAATAAAAATTATAATTATAATAACATTAAACTTGCATTCAAATATTAACGGATTGTATAAAAAGTGCATCTTAAAAATAAAATTATTGACTATTTTTCCTTGAAAGCTAATGGTAAAGTAAAAGAAATGCTATACTTTAAAATCTTTATAAAATTTTCATATAATATGAATGACAATGCCTATATTAAAATCATTTTTCCGAAATTGCTGCTATTTTGTTTATGGTATAATAAAAAAAAGTGAGTAAATCAAGCTGTCTTGCCTTCATTGAGTTAATCGAAAATTTGATTCATATTGTTAAAGAAATCAATTTTTGAACCAAATTCAACAAGGGGTTGACCATCTTTCGGTCTGTCCTCTCAGAAGCAACTAAACTCAGTGACCAAAGACGCAATGATTTAAATATATCAAATTTAATACGAGATTTTATGACTACAAATGTGGTTTTGTTTCAAATATCCATTACAATCGGCTGAGTAAACACAAATGCGGCTAAAACTACAAATTCCGTTTTTGGATACTATGAACTGCATACCAGAAATTCATCGCCAAAATTATTCTCAAGGATCGTGCTGAAGGATAATAAAAATGCTGAATTCAAGCCAAAAATTAAATATTTCACAACGCTTGTACACCATTGCAATAAAAAGGGGTGGAAAAAACATTTTATTGTAACAAACAGAACGTTTTGGTGTGACCATATCGCTAATTATGGAGATGCATTCATTCTTTATCTACATTTTAACATACATCCCGGTGTAGAAACTGAAAAGTAAACTGAAAATAAATTTCATGAAAACAGTTTTTAAAAGCTTGCATTTAACACTCAAATGAAAATTCAATTTTCATTTTTTTTTTTGAATTATTGGCATTTTTTGGCAATTAATTTATTATTCATAATTTTAAATATTATAAATTTTTAAACACCATTTTCCCCAAAATTCATTATTAAAACAACATAATTTTTATTGCATAAAAATTCGATTAAATTAATCGATTAACAGATAATTAAGTTCTGAAAATATTAAAATTATGAATAGTTGGTACAAAAGAATTGTATATAAATTTAATCTTCAAGCAAAACCGGAATTAAGTAGGATAAATTAAAAAATTCCATCTTTATAAGTATCAAATAAATTGAATTAATTAAAAGAATATAAAAAATACCTATATAAAAAAAGTCTTCTAGAAAATAAAAATATTCCATAAACAAATAACAAATAAAAATAAAATAAAAAATATTTTTTAAAACTGAAAAGACCAATGAAAAAAGAACAAGAATGAAGTTACTTGATCTCTGTAATCAGGATACATTTTTATTCGTTATATTCTAAAAAGTGGAGAAAATAAAACTAATCTTATCCATTTTAAATTTTAAGCACACGCATAAAGAAGTTTCTGATAAAAATACATATAAAAGTGATGTTTCTTTTGAGAAGAAAATTAATCGAATAAAATGCATCTCGCCCTTTTTCTTTCAGCTTTTAAAAGAAGCATGTTAGATATATTAATATTTAAAAGCAACTTTGTGAAAAAACTTAAGTTTAGCTTTCTATTTTAATTGTAATGTTTTTTTTCAGAAGAATCTTTTAGCTTTTCGAATTCTTTGTTTTCTAAGAATTACTTTTTTTCCCCACGGAATTCCCAAAGTGTATGCTTTTATGTCAACGAAAAAAATAATTCTTCGTAACAATTCGAAAAATAGCATTACTTTGTATAATTAAATTTTTATAGCGGAACAATTAAAATAGGCTCCCGAGACATTTATTTGATAAACATGCTGCGATGTATTATGATACAATGATGTAATGCACCGCAGTGTGATTATAAAGCACACCCTAAGGGAGTAGTAAGTATTATTGAATGAAGCTGTGAATTTTTTTAAATATATTATTATTCTAAATTTAACTTATGCTTATTTTATGACAATTTTTTTACCTCTATTTTACAGATTTTATAACCGGGATTCATTTTTTCACATTGTATATGTTATACTCGATTTATAAATTATTTGATTTTACACTAATTTCACTAAAAATAAAGATGAATGTATTTACATGTATGAGATGCTCTATAGGCTAGAGTGTTTAATCAAAAACTATATACATATGCATTCATGTATCTACATATAATACCTCATGCATGCTTAAATACATCTACATATATATATGTATGCATGCATACATCCACATACACATCTCATAAAAATTTTAGGTTAGAATATGTATTTGGAACCTATTGTTTCATAATCAATTCAGAATTCTCTATAGGCTAGACTGTTCAATCAAAAACTGTATACATATGCATATATATATCCACATACAATACCTCATGCATGCATACATCTGCATACATTTTTCATACATAGTATTTTAGAAGATTAGAATATGTATTTGGAAATTTTAATTAGTTAAAAATAATAGAAATATTTTGGCCTTTTTCCAAATAATTTCCCAGAATATTACAGATCAAAAATGATTCTTAAATCATATTAAAATAAAATATAGTCATGTATATCTTTTGAATGATTTTATCAATATTATTACGTCTTAAAATTGATTAGAAACAATTATATATATAACATAATTATTTCTAATCACAATTATATATATGTAAGATAATTGTTTCTAATCAATTTTAAGAAGAATTTTAAACATATTTTATCACAATATATTTCATCGTTGAAATGAAAATCAAATCGTTTTCATTAATGTTATTAATATTGGGTTTTCTTTATTGTTGTTTATGAAATTGTGAAGCTTTACTTTATTTCACTTTTATAAGTAGGTTATTAGACCATTGAAGTTGCAGAGTAGGTTGAGGAAGCTAATTTTAAATACTTTTGCACTTCTCTATGCTATAGATATATAATGACAGAAAATTTGTCAAATATATAGTATAATTACTAGTAAAATGTGACTCTTATAAAATGTACATTCAGATAAGCAATTGGTTATAAAATATGCATACCTACATTTCTATGAAAATTGAAGTAATGCAACAAAAAATCGTTATGGCTATTATTTTATTTTATTATGACTATGTATTCATGGCACTATTTTTTTTATTTGTTTTAAGAAACAATGTGTGCAATATTTATATCAATAATTTTTATTATAGGAAATCAAGAATGCAAAATAAGAATTATTGCTAGAATACAATAGCAAAATTGTAAACCAACACTAAAAGAAAAACATTGTCTGGTAATTATCTATTTACATCAAGAACAAACATTTCATTTGGTTTACTGATATGAAGAAAACTAGATATCGGTGAGTTTAAAAATCTTTTGCTGCATCGAATTTCTCAATCTAATTCTGAAGAAACATTTCAGACGATAAAAAGATTTTTATTTTATTTTATGCGAAAATAATTTTTGTATCAAAAATATTAGACATGAAATTTTTATTACAATATTTTATTCCTGAGTAGTTATTGTTTTTTTTGTTTTATTGTATTTTTTAAATTTATTATTGTACATTTCATAAAAATAATTATTTCAATTTGACTTACAATTATTTAACCTACTACCGTTCAGCGTTTCCTTTTATAGACAGTTAATATTTTACTTTCTTGACTAAACCAATAGTATTCGATTGCTCCTTCCAAAAAAGTATTAGCTTTTGGAATTAAATTTCATATAACAGTTATCTAAATGTTATTGTTTTCAACATTATTTCTAAAATTTCAACACAATATATTAGTTTTGGGATTTAAACTATGGATTAATTTGTGTCTTGATGGATTAGTGTTTTAAACAATTAATATAACTTCATATTCTCATTAATTTTTCTTTTCTTTCGGAAGTAAGACATTTGCCATCTTCTCCCATCACAATATTAATATGACGTCATATGTATATTCTCCCCTTTAAATAAAATAAAATTGGCATTTTTTTAAGTTGCAGGGCAATAAAAAATATTCCGGAAAATGATCGGGAATTGATTTTTAAATACTAATAATTTTGAAGTAGAAACTCTTCTTCCTTAGTTATTTTTTTAAAAAAAAAAGAAAGAAAGAAAGAAAGAAAGAAAAAAGCGCATTTCTGAGATTTAAGTTTCCTGAATCACATTCCACTCTTTTTTTTCCAATACACTTACATTGATAGAGACATTTTTTAGCCTTCTTATATTTTTGGAGAATTTTATTTTATCGAGATTATCTAATAGTTGAAACTTCAAAAACTTTTCTAAACATTTTTGATCACATCATGTCTTTTATCTTCTTAATTATCTCAATATTTGTAGCAATTTTGTCACTAAAATGATAATTAAATTCACTAAAGCTATTTTAAGTCTTACATTAAAAATTTATATTATTTTTAAAATTTTAAATAACAAAAATAATTATAAATTTATTATATTAAATTATTAAAAATTAATTTATTATTATTTAAATTTACTATATTAAAGTATTTATTTAAAATTAAATATAAATTTATAAAAATTTATATTACAACAATTTCTAGCAAAATAAAAGAACATTCAATAATATATCAAATTTTATTTTCAACATTTAAAGCACAAAGCAAATTACAGAAGATACAGAATACAGAAGAATTTATTAAAAATTGTATAAATTATTATAATTCTTACAAATCTTTTATTAATATCGTAATCATTTAATTATGTACTTCCCTCAATGTCAGTATCACAGACAATTACATTTAAATTTTATAGGTACTAAGTTTAAAAAGCCCTTAAAATGTTAATAGTTAGAAAAGGCTTTAGTTTCTTAATATAATTTTTGATAGAAATTTTCACTCGAACTCTTTGTAAACATTATAATTCAATAATCATCAGAGTGTATAATTAAATAATATATGATGAAGTTAATTTTCTATACAGCATCTAACAAATGAAATAGAAATTCCATAATAAAATTATCTCTTCGTCCAAATCTCTTGCTTTTTTTTTTACTCGAAGGGTGAATTTTGATAAGTTCATTTTCAAAATTTAAAAGCGCTTGAATCTTAAAAGCAACTCCAATCAAAGAGTTTTTGAATTCCGATTAAGGTTGACATTAATCTTTTGAGTATGTTTTTAGAACAAAGGATTGTGTTCTTCAGATATTACAGATATGAATATTCTTTTAAAATAATGGCTGGTAGAACCATATTATTTAGCGTAAAATCACATTAAATCATTTGTGCTTTTAACTTGTCTTTTTATGCCTAAAAAAGTGGAATTTGGTAATTGATTTTGCCCCCTTTTTATTTATTTATTTGTTAGTGTTTTCAAATTTTGTACAAATAGAGGTGCGTGCGTGAGTACTTTCGGTGTCTAGACATTTCTATCACATTTGCGTCTATAAAATTTAATATACAGATAATCATCATAATAACTCGATGCACATTGAAGCGTATATTTTAAATATCATCTGATGTAGAAAAAATTTTTTTTTGGTATTTTGTGTTGTTTTGAAAGATTTTCTTTTGCACAAATATGTCCTTCGTACTGGTTTTAATGATAGCAGAGAAAAGTCTGCGCACCATCAAAGAGAACAAACAATTTTTATTCGAACAAAAATAAGTTTTATCACTAATGTAATTTGAGGAATTTTTAGAAATTTTTAAAAGTTAAGTTGAAACTAAAACTTCTGCATCTAACATTTCAATTTCGATTTTTCCAAATTTTTTAGGTGATTTTTCGATCATATCTCTCTAATATTAAACAAGAATATCAAAATAACTTTTTAAAAAATCTAATGATATCGTTTTCATCAAAATTTCTAATTTCAGTCTCTCTCTCTTTTTTTCAATGTGATATCAGTATCATGTAGAAAGGTAAACAGAAAATCTTCACTATTTTTTTACTTTCTTTTTATAATCTATTTTGTGTTGTTATATATTTTTTTGTTTCGTTGATATGAATCATGCGGAGGCAATATCGTGAAGGCTCTGCTAACTGAATTATATATTTAAAGTCTTAAAATAATTAGAAAAAAATTCTACATTTTAGTATGCTAATAAATTTTAAAATAATATGGTTTACATCCATTTTTTTTCCTGCTACAAAAAAAAATTCCTTATTTGATTGTGGCAACTGGCAGTAAAATCAAATTTAGAGTGCTACACTGTTTTAATAAGAATTTAAACATTTAAAAATCAGAATTAAATGTAGATTTCAATTTTACACAGAAACGAACAGAGAAGTAAAAGATATATATTTAAAAAAAATATTTCATCATAAAAAGATTTCAAATCAAAAAGGAAAATTTGTTCATTAAGTACTAAATATTTTAAGGAGTTGTAGCAAAAAAACTTTGTGTGAGTTCCTAACATCCAGCACAAAACATTATAATATACTTTGTGGTATTGATTTATTTTTTTATTTTTTTTCTTCTTTTAATTGTATCAACAACGCGCACACCAAAAAAATGTGTGTACTGCTGTTGTAAGTCTTGTTTATATCAAAGTAGTTACAAACGCGATGAACAATAATATTTTAAAATGTATATAAAAATTTATTCAAAATTTGAAAAAAATTCACACAATAAAATTTGTATCACTGTGAATAATTATCTTTCTTTTTCATTTTAAAGTCGGAAAAAAATAGTTCCTTTAGGATAATTTTCTCTGAAACAGTTGATGTAAAATGTTAAAAGTTTTATTTTTAATTAAAAATATTAACATTTTGAAAGATCCATCTAGATTGCTATTTTCTGTTCAAAAAGTAACAATTTGTCAAATATGGCATCTCTGAGACCTACATACCCCTGTAGGATATTTTAAACAATATTTTCATTACGGTATTAGCTGGCGTATTGGCCTAGAGGTAGCGCGTCTACCACGTCTGGGCGTCCCGCGTTCGAGTGCTGTTTCGTGCATGGTCGTTCTTTGCCCTGCGTTCTATCTGTGAGGTGTATGAAAGAGCCTTCCTTTTAAGAGCCTTCCTTTTATAAGAATTTATCTTAATATTTATCTAATAAACATGTATGTGAGTGTGTTTTCCACGTACTACAGGCTATATCATTTGAACTACAGTTTACACATTTGGTATAAATATACTTTGAAGTACAGCTTCAAACGGTTCTTTGGAAATTTCACTTATAGTTTTAATTAATTAAGAAGAGAATTCTTGTCATTATTTGTGGTAATTTAAGATATTTCTATTGTAAAATAACAAATTTTTATGCAAATTTATAATTAATTGAAATAAATGAACAATCTAATTATCATATGTTGCCTTGCATTTTTTTCTAAATTTTTATTATTTAAAATTATTTTTTGCATAATTTTTATTTGCATATTTAACCGTTGCAGTGAAATTCGAACCTTTTTCATAGTTTCGTCAACTATTTAATCACGCGATTTTTGAATCCACAGTTGAAAGCTGACGAACAATTATTTTGTTCACAATCTTCATTGCTTACGTGAAGAATTAAGAAACTTAAATTACGACACCACAAAACAGAACGTGAAATTAGAGGATAAATCAACTCAACAGTTTCGTGTTTAATGGCACAATGATATAAAAAAACTTATTTGGTAAGCTGGAAAACAAAGGTAGATTCCTTTTCATCTAAGTTACTACGTGGTAACATAAATTGTCGATGTTTAGAAGCAGTCAAAATTAGGGTTTGAAAATAGCTTTTTAGCCCCTAACTACTAACATTGTAGTTATCGAAATCTTTAAATACAATAGTTGTTCGTCTTAATAAGGCACTGATTTGGCTAATTGGATTTATTTTCCTATCTTTAATAGTAGGAAATTATAGCGAAGTGAAAAAAAACTTCAACCTCCATCATTTCCACCCCCTGTGAGCTAGATGGAAAATTTACAAACTCATCCGAGATTTTTACATTTCTAACTACATATTCCGAGCCAGTTAAAATTTAAGCAATATAACTCTAGTTATCCTTTTCACAAGGCATTATACGCATTTAAAATATATATATGCATGTAAAAAATATAAAAAAATTTAAAAAATGCAAAAAATTTAGAAATATATATGTAATACTTTGAAAGAAGGGTGGTTTGGTTTTGTGTTCTAGGGACCATGATCGGTAAAGAACTGAAGAAATGTTCTTGAAGTCTTGTAATGGGAACCATTTCAATAGATAGTCTTCCTACAGGAATCTACTTTTTAAAAAAACCGAATCCGTTAAGAAGGTACATGTACACAACAAACGAAAATGGGTTAAGGCTGTTATAATAGCGTTATTTCAATGTTTATGACAATTTCCTGTTTATAAATACATTGTTGAAGGCAACACAAAATTAAAATTATACATAAGAGAATTAACCGAAATTAAATACAGCTAGTATTTCCAGAGAATCAAATGGTCTTGAAAAGCGACTATTTCATATACAATAAAAATATTCATTTCTAAAAACAAAAGATTTCAGCATTTCAATCTTTCATTTTCCTAATGACCACCAATCACTGAATACTGAAAAATTACTCCCAATGTCTTTTTATTCTAACGAATCCATCTACTGTTTAGAAACACGCAAACAGACGATCATGTGTCTATGAAGAGAACTAGATATTGATATGAAGGGTTTTAATTCCAAATTACATACACCGGTCTATATATTTCAACTTAACCGCGACCATCCATCATTTTAATTCATTATTCTATCAAGTTTAATGATACAAACAGGGTGAAATTCACGAATGAATTATTGTTAGTAATGTTACCTGTAGTAAGATATTAATCGTATCATCTGCTATGCAATGCCTTTATTGGTTGGACAAAAAAAAGTTGTAAAGTATCTATTTGGTTAGATTTCGTCCATTTATGAAAGGTACTAAAAGTGACTAACTATGTAGTCAGTTTTGTAGAAGGTGGATTGTATAGAGTATTTTAAAAAAACATAATTGATCAAATGTTAAAAATAATTTATTGCAAAAAGATATCCGTTTGAGTATATGTTTTAAACAACTCATTTTAAAGTGTTCTTCCTATAGATGAAAATCGTTTTTGTTTAACAAGAGATAATTTTAATCAAGGATTTAATAGGATTATTTTTAAATTCATATTTTAATAGTATTATATGATTTTTTATAAATTATTTAATTTTTAACATTATTCAATTTCACTAATATTACTTTTTTATATAAAAAGATTTGATTTTTGATTTTTGTGTGCTTGATAGAATTGTAAGCGTCTACATAAAATACATTTACAACTTTTCAAAATTTATTCTAATTGCACTAAATAGAAAAATTATACAGCCAGGAAATTTTTGTAAGAAAATATCCTGTTATTGAAGGTATTCAACTAAGATGAAAAAATGAATTTGGCTGAAAATTCGCATTTTTTTTATATATTTATTTTATTGCAGATTCAAAAACTATGTACAGTTTCGTTTTCAGTGATATCTTTATTTTGTCTCTATGTCAATTTGAAGCCAAGTTATAGCAAACTATTGATATATAAGCGATGCTTATTTATAAGCATTTAAAAACTTTATATGCATTTTGCGCGACTATCGTCATATTTAAAAGAATAAACAAGTATCCAGAATGAAATAAATTATAGATTTGATGTTGAATGCACTAGAAGTGGATTTATGACTTTTTTAATGTACATATTGTTGAAAATATTCCAAACTTTCATAGATAATTTCATATATTACACAAAAAGATTTAATTTTTGAATATGATTCTTAGATAATAGTTAGTTATATTATAAGATATGTTACATAGATAAAGGAAAAACTGTAACATTCTTTTTCTCTAGAACCATCCTAGTTTTTGTAAATAAATGATCAAAATAATGATATAAAGATCAAATTATATTTTGGCCTGTATTTATTTTCTTCAAAATAAAAAAAAATCAACGTATTCTGGAAGTCAACGTTTATAGAAAATTTCACAACATCAATCTTTTAAAATAAACCAAATTTCCCTCCAAAATACTTCAGTAATGGGTCCTGTGAGCAGATAACAGCTTTTAACTGTATTTTAATTGCTTTCCTTGTGGGGAAAAAAATCCTTTCGTTCTGCCATAGAAACTTTTTTTAAGTTGCTAATAACTGGCACTATATATATTATCTTTTATTAAAGCTTTTCTACACGCTAAATAACGCAAATTATGGAGACTTATGTATCAGATAACAGCAGTTAACCATCTTTTAATTGTTTTCTAGATCTGAAAAAACAATTCTTTTAATCATTATTTTTTAAATTTTTACTGCGTTATTTTCTAAGTCGTCACTAGATGGGTCTGTTTTAAGTTGTCCATTTTTATCACATCTGGTAATCTTTAAGAAGAAATTATTAATTATATATACGGTAAATATATTACCTGCATACCTTACATCTTCATCATATAAACAGTCTATTGTTTTAAAGTTGTCTATTATAGTTGTATAATATATTGTCTATTATGTTGAAAAGTTGAACTCTTTTTTTTTTTTGCAAAATTATGAATTGTTTTTTATTTAATATTCTTACTGTTTGAACAGGCTTCTTTATAAACATTAGAATATTATTTCTAAGTCTATATTTCGGAAAGTCACACTGTTTTTTATATTTGCATTTATATACGCTTTAATGTTATTTCACATCTTTCGATGCTATTTTCTCAAATTCTAATCTTTGATAAAGTTTCTTACGAAAAACATCATAAATTAAAGTCTAATGTGCATTTTTTGTTCAAATTTGATACATTAATTTCTCTACACTTTCTGCAGTCTCTGAAATAGAGGTTAAGTAATCTATTCATTTATAAAATATTTTATTGCTTTAAAATGTTTTAATTTTTTTATTGATGTCTTTCCAAGTTTCTTTAAAAATTTTGTTTCCAAGTCTATTTTACGGGAAGTTACACTGTTTTTCACATTTGCAGTTACATACGTTTTAATGCTATTTTACATCTTTTAGATGCTGTTTTCACAAATTCTAATATTTGCTTTAACTTTCTCACAAAAAAAATTAATGCATATTTTTGTGTTCACATTTGGTATAGTAATTTTCAATATGTGCTACAGTTCCTTAGAGGATAAGTGATCTATTCATTAGAAATATTTTTTGTTGTATTAATGTTTAAAAATGTGAAAAAAAATTAAAAATTTCGTGTTATTTATCAGTTGAAATCCAATATTTAAAAGAATGGACAGAAATGCAGTTAATTTTTTAGTTGAAGACCTAGATAATATATTTCTTAAGCTATCTGCAAAATTTTAAAAAATGAGTGATAGATCTCTGAACTAGAAAATGTTTTTTTATACCTCTTTTTGGCTACCAAAACGACCCCTTTTCTCCAATTTTCAAAACGCTTTTGCTATTTAACTGGTATATTTTGGCTTCAAAGATGGTATTTTCAATATTTTTCATGTAAATATTCAAAAATACAATGATTTTTGAACGTTTTTCAAAAAATTCATCCTGAATGTAGTCACGTACCTTAACCAAATTGATAAATTACTCATTTCGCTTGCACATTGAATTGTCTTTTGCAGACTATCGGATTCTCTTATTATATGAATATTGCATTTAAAAACTACATTTTTTATTATTTATTTAACAGACTGATGTGACAATGCAATTTTAACTAACATCTTACATTATTTTTCTTTTAATGATTTTATTGATTTATTGAAATGTTGTCTTTTTCCATTCTTTTAACTACATCAGAAAAATATGATAAATTGCTATAAAAGTTTAAAGCTAAATTGTTGATTTTCCTGCGACATGAGTTTTAAAATGAAATACTAAGCGATCATAGATTTAATAGAAAATATTTGTCTATCGTTTGGTTTAATGAATGTTACATTATCGGATCAAATTATACCCATTGATAAGTTTTATATTCTTAAGAAGTGAATTTCTTTCAGTAGTGAATTATCAAGTAATAACAGTTATCAAAAAATGCGATTTAATAAGAACTTGTTGGGCATTATTGATTATGACACAAAACTGTAGTTGTATTCTCAAATTCTCATACCAAATTTCATAAATTTGTCATTGCATTTTTTGAATTATCCTGTTTATTTATTATTTATTTCTGAAAGGACAGGCCGATAGACAATCAACTCTTTGTTCAACGTGACTCAAAATTTATCAGGTATCTACATTGAATATGTTAAATCTATGTATCTAATCTTATCTATTTAGCTCTCTTTGTTTTAAAGTTAGCGTTTTAATTTATATTCGAACAGCCAGACAGATGGACTTCCTCTGATACAAAATTTGATAGAAATCTACAAATTTAGTGTAAAGGCCAAATTTCAACCGTCTAGCTCAAATAGTTTCTGAGTTATCTTTGTCACAGACAGAAGGACAATGTGGGAAAATGTATTTTTTTGAACTCAGAGAGGTCTAACACATAATGATTCGTCAAAATATCGAGTTCCAATTTTTTGACCATCGTAGAACAGCTAGCGTTTGAACTTTGGCGATTTTTTTGGCGAATAAACGCTAGGATGCTTTAATACAAAAGTACTAGAAAACCAAATGTGTATTT
>JAPMOR010065325.1:0-17674 GCA_026543865.1 Argiope aurantia
ATTTGTTGTCAAAATTCGGTGTCAAATTCATTGGGATCACTGTATCCAAAAGATTTGTACTTTGAAATATCTTAAAATAATCCAAATTTTAAAAATAGTATAGAATAAAAAGGTTACATAATATTGATGGTATGAACTCATTCGGGTTTAATTTAAAAAGGAAAACCAATGAAAATTAAAAATTTAACAAAGGAAGTACACATATTTTATTCTATATCTATATAATTTTTATCTTTATCTATTCTACCTTAAATAAGTTTCCGAGAGTAGCTTCTTTTTAAGACATTCGCTGATGCGGTTAAATAAGATTCGTCGATCTTTAATAGAACGAACTCAGAATGCGGTTTCACACAATGGAACATTCTGATAGAACAAACTTCCATTTTGATAACTTTCTTCTTGTGACTATATCAAGTAATTATTCCCCTTTGAACTTTCCTCCACTCGTCTTGTAGTATATCATAGTACTAGGAAAAATAAACACATTTCGTACTGAAAGGTTGATTTATTTTATTGAAACGTTTTGAAACTATTCTACTGCTTTTTAGGAAGGTACTTCGTAATTTTGAAACGCAATCAGATGATCAATGTGATACCAGAGCTGGCAGTTCCTCCTCAAAATTTATAGAACTATTGGAAGAATGTTGGCATCTGAGGGATTTAATGAGCTCTAGTCTTCCTTCTACGCCAATATTCTGTGGAATTGATTTTCGAATTTTGAACTACCTGACTCTGAATCCAAAACCGTATCACTACCATGTAACTGTGGCATTCAGTATTCATTGAATAAACACTTTAACCAATTATGTTTATCAAAATATTCATTAATTTCCCAAAAATTTATAATTATGTTTATCAAAATATTCATTGATTTATCCAAAAATTTATAATTATGTTTCTCAAAATATCTATTATTTTGTACTTAGAAAATTGCAATTCGAACCTATATAAAATCTTAATAATTGTACAAAACGTATCTTTAGATCTATGGAAATGCATATAGAAATTTTAAAATTATAAAAATTGTAAGATCTCGTAACTTATTTGTGATTATAAATCAAATTATTCAAAAAGAAAATTATTGGTACTGTAGGCATAAAATGTATTGCTATAGAATCTATGCATGCATTTCATTTATACAATACAATATCTCGCCTTCATTTTCGAATTTTCTTTTGTGTATAGTAATAAAATAGGAAGGATTTTTTACTGTTCATTAATCCGTATTTTATAAAATATTTTCTATTAGATATATAAGAAGTGAATGAATAATGTTCCTGTAAATATTTTGTATAATATGTCTGATTAGAATACTGCTTCGTTTATTCTTGTCTATACATTCCGAAGACAGTATTCAAAATAGAGAATCAAAAGAATAATAACAAAAAAAGGAAAACAATATTGTTTTTTTTTTCCTTTCTGTTATTGTCTCTCTTGCCATTAGGGTAGAACAATTGTTATCCTCATTATTCCCAGTGCAATCAGAAATTTGTTTTCTACTGACATAAACGAGATAAATTTCTAAAAGTAAAAAAAAAAAAAAAAAAAAAAAAATGGGGGAAAATAATATATCGTTTTTTGTTAAATGTTAGTTCTGAACATATTGGTGGATTGCCATAAAAGAAAAGAAAAACGAAATTTCTTTTTATTCACCTCTTGCTCTCGTTGTTTCCCGTTTTTGTACAAATGTAAAATATTTTATTCATCAAAACATGTAAAAGCAAAATTTTTATGAAATTTCATGTTTTGAATCCCCGGAGTCTGACAAAAATATTTTTTGGAATTTTATACATCTGCCTGTCACACTTTAAATCAAAAACGCTTTAAGCTAGAATGATGAAATTTGTAATACATAGATTTGTTTACAACAAATTTGTGTATTTGTATCAAATTCTGAACGAAAAAAATTCACATTAAGTCTGTCTTTTCGACTATCCAAGTACTATAGCAACAAAATGAAAAGAACTAGATGGATACAATTTGGTATGCATAAATTTTAGATTTAACATTTAAAGTGTGGATATGTATCAAATTCTGAATCATATTAATGAAAATGTTGAACATGTCTGTAATTTCACAAACATGTAAGCAAAAAAACGACTTAAATTTGAAATTTACTAAGTTATTTTATAATTACAATTGAAAAGAACTAGATTTATATAATTTGACAAAATATATTTTGGATTTAACATTTAAAGTGTGGAGATGCATCGGAATCTGAACCACATTAATGAAAATGTTGAATATATCTGTAATTTCACATACATGTAAACGAAAAAAAAAAAAAAACCCTTAACGTTTTAAATATTTGAAATTGGCTTTTTTTTATAATTGCAATTTAAGCTCTGTGCCAAATATTGGTTTCAATTAGTTGGTGAAAACTTGCCCAGAATACATTTTCCTTTTCTAGATTCTTACGTATTAACAAAATTCTAGTCTTTTATCTCCAAGATCGCAAGCAGATTAACTCTTTCGTAATTTCTTTTCTCTAATTTAAATCTCTTAATAAACCCTAGTACATTTATTATAAAGTATGTGAGAAAGTTTTGGAGACATAGGTTATCTATGAGTTTAACCAAAAAATATTCAAACTCAAAGCTATTAATTCAATGAAACAAATATTATTTCTGAAACTTTAAAATAATTTAACATGAAAGACAAATTAATAATAGCATTTGAAGAAACAAATATTGGAATAACCAATGTGGATTATATAAAATGGAAACTTGAACTGGTAACACAATTTTATATATAATCGTAATAATATATTATTGCATTATTACACATAAATGTATCATTTCATCATAACAGAAAAAAAATATCCATTACAGCAGATAATAAATGAAGGCGGCGTTAGAACCATCATTAAAATATGTACAAATATTAATGAACTCGATTATTTGCGTCATTTTTATATTTACGTATTACCCTTTTTACAAGTACTTCCAAATAATTGCTTTAAATACACTTTATCATCTTGATCCATGCTAGCTAATCCCAGTTAAATGTATTTCTAAATTTCTGTTATTTCACTTTGCAAATTATAAAATGTCCAGGAGTTGATTTGACTTTCTCTCCTAAGAATTTGAATTTACTCTTACATTAAAGTATTGAAAAATCGTCGAATATATATATATAAAGAGAGAGAAGACACTTTTGAATTTTAAACTTCGCTTTTATTTCATTCCGGGAGATACAATGACATAATTTATGTATAGGAAACATGAACGAACTAAACCCGGTCACCAGCGACACAAGAGCAGAAGAACGAAAAAGAGCAGAAATATTTATGCCCAGTCTTATATACCATGCTATTCTGATAGGGACTTCTTTATTATTAGGTAAGGGAATTATAGGGATCTTCTAAAAGAATGTCTTATATCGACAAATTTTTATTCCTTCACTCGGAGTGTGGGAACCGCTATCTTCAGCATTTTTACAAAACTTTTGTTGAATTAATGAAATAAAAAAGGTGGAATCGGATCAGGAATAACAGAGCATTTTAGAATGCAGTTAATTTGAACTGAATTAAGATAAAACCTTGTATGTGTATATATCTTCAGTGATTTCTGTCATAACTTTAAAAATGCTTTTTAATGCTAAGAAATTTTTTTTTATATTGTTTTGCAAAAAATAAGTACAGCAACTTTATGTTTTTTCTCATAAATTATCGTTAAAAAATAGCTAAATCCTCATCATATCACTATATGATCTTCACACATATGAGGCTTTCGAATGAATTTTTCATATCAGTCTGTTTTTTAATCTAATTATGCATTTTTCAATATAGTAAATATATTATATTAGGAAAGGAATATAACTGAAAAAGTATTCAAATTTTTATCCATATCATATCTTCATAATTAATTTTGAAAGCAGGAAAATTATAATTTAAAAGAAATAAACATAAAGGATGCATAGAAGTGAGTAAATTTTAAGTTTGTATTATATTTTGAAAAGTTGTTTATGATATGTTGACGAAAATATAATCAATTCTGTTCTATTTCATTTTATAGGATATAATTTTATAATTATTATTGAAGAAACTCTCTTATTAGTAAATTGTGTCCATTTTTGTAGAATAATAAGATATTTTCTTATTAGCTAAAAATTATTAGCAAACATCTGTAGGATATATTCATTAAGATAAAATAACGCCGGAAACTACTGTCAATTCAAAAAATTATTTGATGAAATTAAAAGAAATTCATTGAATAAATTAGATCTCTAAAATAAAAAAAACAATTACTTTAAGCTTTCTTTAGAGTAATTTAAAATTAATAAAATCGAAAATTACGTTATAAAAATTATATATATGTAAAGTAAATAATAAGAAGATTCCAAGAAATCAAATCAAACTAATACTAATGGAATAACAAAAATTATACTTTGTGAAAACAAAATATACGAAATAAAAACTTTCCAATTCGTAGTATTTTTCCAACCCCCCCCCCCCAAAAAAAACAAAAAGGAATATATTTTTTTTAAAACGCATTTTGCCTTTAATAACCCAATAATACTATTAGTAGTTCAATATATGTTTTATCAAATGCAATTATGTGGAAAAAGTAATTTGTAATGTAGTTTTTATTGATCTTTTAATTAAATTGCTTTTCTAAAGATTGGTCTTTCTTTGAAGGGAAAATAAACAAAATGAATAAAACTGTATAAAATGAAATTTCTTATACAAAATTATTAATATTATTCAAGTGTACTTAGCTTGACTAGCATTCAACTGCTAGAAATATCATAATGAAATTTTAAAAAATGATATTTATCTAATAATTTATTTAATTCCACTTATTTTCAAGCATTAGATCTTTTATACCTTTAAAAAAACAGCTGTTATTATTTTCTCTTTTATTTTTAATTTTAAATCGATTTTTGTATTTACAGTTGAATATAAAAGCCAAATTCATCCCAAATGAGCACTTTCACACAGTATTAAATAAAATTTCTTTTTACTGCACGAAAGTTTGTTATGGTAGCTTCAAAACTCCCCCCCCCCTCAAATCATTTTTTTCATTCGTTACTAGATTTCATTACATTCATTAAAGAAGATAAGAAGTAGTTAGTTTAAATGTTAGTTAGACAATATTTCGAATCTTCACTTCGTCAATCTTTTCTAAGCGCATTAATTTTTAAACATAAATCACAGTTATCCTTGAAAATTTTGCCAGCATCTGTTCTTAATTAAATTTATTTTTCAAGATTTAACACTTTCCTAGGTAAAGGATTGCTACAACACTATTGTTTTCTCTGTAAAGAACTTAATTTGCTTTCATTATTTAAAAAAAAAAAATGCAGAGTTTTTAAAAATATTTTTTTGAAAATTTAACGAGACCAATCCGGTTTATTTAATTATTTTCCCTTACTAATTGGAAACGGAAATTTATTTCCAGATCTTTCAAAAATTGATTCTTTCGGAACTTCTAAAAATATTTATCACAAATATTTACTTTTAATTTGCGTTCTGTGAAGTGTAGTTGATTAAATCTCAATGAATGCATTTTCATAAAATGTTTACTGTTAATTATATAAAATACTGATCAAATTTGAACTTGCAAAACAAAACATTTTATTTTCCCGTTTCAGTTTTAACGCCCACATTTAAATGGGATTTAATGCAAGCGGAGAAAGTAAGGCATAAACTAAAGAATATATATTGGTGCGAAATTTTCTTTACCGGGGTTCGTTTGGATATTGGAAGTGATATGGTGTGGAGAACGCTCAATAATCAGGCGGCAATGGAAAAAGAAACAACGACGTTTATTTACACGAAGACACACAGAACAGCACAAAAGCGTCAACTATATACAGCACAGAAGACGATTATCTTCACCCGAGACGTGTAGCATACAACAGCACATACAACCAGAATCTACTGCAGACAGTAGCGCACAGCTCAGTTCAGCACTCGCTTGACTCAGTCGCTTCTACTTCTCCGACTCTGGCTCGGATTACTGACTTGACTTCTCTGGCAGCTGTAGCCCCTTTTATAGGTCTCAGGAGGCGGGGCTAGAAGCCTCTCAACCAATCAGGAACGTTTGAGGCGTATCTCGCTTCCTACTGAACGGATCGGGAAAATTCTCGAAGTTTCGGGTATAATCTATTTTGGCGCCAAAGTCGCCAAATTGGTCGCCAAGTCGCCAAATGGTCGCCAAGTTTGTCGCCAAGTTCTGGGACCCCCGACACGACGCCCAGACTCTATTCCATAGAGATGACTGTAAAACTTTCTTTCTATTGATGGAATAAACTATGCTGGGAAGCCGAATTGCAGGTTTGTAACAATATGAAGCTTATGACGCTACTTTTGTAATTTTATTTGTCGAATATTTCTATAATTTATTTCATTTGTTGTATTATAAAAATAATATAATTTATTTAAAAATATGGCATAAACAGGTAAATGATGGCAATGAACTTTAGTATGTTCGAGAAATAGACGGATTGATCCTTCAAATATATCATGCAGCTGTAAAAAATTCCCTGTTGCAGATTTGAATTAAAAATTGCTCAAATCCTTTAGTTGATATTAATTTGATGAGTAGGATTTGCTGTGATATATCATGTTAGTAGCCTGTTAGTCCATCACTTACTATAAATTAGTTTTTTTTTAAGCAGACCAATCACATTTTGAATGCCGATTAAGATAAATTGCTTTCTTGGAACTACTAGCATCTTAAATTTGTATGCTCTTTAATATATACACCTCAAAGATGAGAGTTTGTCATTTCCAAATACATTGTGAAATATTATAATTTATTTATATTCAAGTAATTATTCTTTCTTCTGTTCAACATTTAATCCAATGTGTAAAATATATCTACATATATCTTCAATAACTATTTTTAAAAAAACTATGATTTGAATTTTTTTTAAAATTTAATGAAACATTTTATGTTGAATATATACATGAGACTTTATAAAAATATTTTAACACATGTCCTTTTAATTTCAAAAGATTGTTGAAACCTTTTGTGAATAAATATCAAATGAGAGGTTCTTTGAAGGCTCTATAGCGAAGAACAATAGAGTTAGAAATTTCTCAATTTGTCTGACCACTCCATTTCAAGTAAAATGTTTTTATTTATTTATTTATTTTATTAGTTACGGTAACTATGAGTAATGGATAATTTTCAGTCACGTGTGTTACAAATGATCTTCTAAAAACATTATGGAATTCTAAAAACTTAAGGAATTTATTTCCACTTCAAAAATATTGTGTTCATCATAAGCTGATATTTTTTGTATCATTCCATGCATAGATGTAGTGACGAATGCCTGATGATGAGCGCCATCTGCTGGCCAACAGGTGTTGATGCTTGTTAGACGGAGTGCAGACGAGACGGGTCTGAACGAAAGTCAGTCAATACGGAGTGCAGACGAGGCGGGTCTGAACAAAAGTCAAGTCAAGACGTGTGAGACGAGGCGGGTCTCTGAACGAAAGACGTGATGGAACATGTGAATTAATCCTGCGACGTATTCGACGAAATCTATTTAATGTTCATTTCTTTTATGTTAATGTAATTGTCCGCCCTAAATGTAATTAAATGTGCGTGATTCTAAATAGTAGTGATTCCTGAGTCCTACATAGATAGGAGATATTTCAGCATTAGAAAAAACTCTATAGTTTACCACAGAAATGAATTAATATGAATATAGAAATCATGTTTAAATGGCTGATGAAGCTTAAAATTCAATTCCATGTTTATCTGCAATAATTCTCAATCCAAAAGAATATATTTAGGCACCACTTATATAAAATTAATATACTAATATAAAATTTGCAATATAATATAAGATAAAATTATAATTTATACATTTATATAAAATTTATATACTAATATAAAATTTTGCTTTCAGTTAAAAAAGAATTAATGTCTTAACAAGTCATTGTAATTACTTCAGATGATTTCACAATCATTTTTCCTACATATTCCAGTGTTTGAAAAATTCACTTTCTTGCAATGGCATATTTAAAAATAACAATATTTTGAAAATAATTTAAAATTTTCGGAAAAAAATATTAAAAATGTTATCAATTTTGATCTGAGAATGACGATAGTCAGGTTCGTATATCAAAGTATTCAGAAATAATGTAAACAGAGTTTCTAATTACAAAGAATAGTTACAAAAACTTTAAATAAATTTTCAGACATGAATTTCAATAAGAATTAACGTTGAAATATTAGTAATTCATTTTTAATGAAAATTTAAAAAATTGTTCTTTGCTAAAAAAATTAATTTAATCATCTGAGTTTCAAGATATATTTTTAAAGGTCAGGGGAATTCTATCTCCAAGAATATAACAGCATTGAAAAAATAATTCCTTCAATCTGCCATTTAAACCGATAAATTTGCAAGAACAAGGTTCTTTTAACTGATTTGGAATTTTTTATTAATGTATTAGATGTAATCCTCAATGCTAAAAAAATTAATGGATTATTCCAATAAATCCATTATCTTAAATTTAAAAGGGAATTTTATTCCGATGAAATGAAATTTTCTTTATTGGTGATACATTCAAAAATATTCCTTACTTTTTTTTCGAATTCCGTTTGAAAAAGGAATATTTATTATTTCTATATGAAATAAATTTTTCTATTCCATCAATGATTCAGAAAATAAATTTTCATTAAGGTATTTGATTCTGCTGATGGTAATTAACAAAGACATGTACTGTTTCAAAGAGATATAAAAATACAGAAAACATTTTTTTTATATATATTTATCTCTTTGTCTCGCATTCCTTTTATTTTTTTACAAATCGAATATAATATAATGAAAAAGTGGGTATTGATATAATTTTTGCTTATTCTTAAAAACATTTTTCCTTAAATTATGCATTTTGGATCCATAAAATCTATCATTAACGATAATCTTGCGATTTAACGGAACCTATAGTGGGGTTTTCAACAGCATTTTGAGGGCCAGTATGCACCAAAAATGAGTATGAAATTGCAGTTATATCATGAGGTAGTTTAGAAAATGTATAAAACTAAACTGTAAATTATAATTGTAGTTATAAGGCAAAATACGGATTTCTATTTATTTAAGTCATTACTTTTATGAATTACTAGCCGCCTTTGGCGACCAGCCGGTTCGCCAATCTTAATGTTCGTTTAAATTTTAATAATTAAATATTTTACGCAATTCCAACTTTAATAGATTCTTCGTCAAAATATTTTAAAACTTCAAATTTTGATAGTCATATAAATCACTCATAATATTATAAAGGCCTTCGGTCATAACGTAATATGTATCTCTATAATTTTTTGTTACCTCTCGTAGAATTTATGCTTTAAATTAAAGTGGAAAGAATTAATCTGCAATTAATATAATAATATTTTTTACTGAAACAAAGCATTTTTTTATAATATGATTAATGATAACATAGTCACTAAGCGTTTAAACTTTATGGGCACTAAAGAATATCTTTCTTAATTTATGTAATATCTCAAGAATTTGTCAACGTAATTTTCTCAGATTCATCATAACAGATCGATTAATTAACAATGTTTAATTTGAAATGCATCAAACACTAAGAAAATAAAATGAATCGTTTAAAATAATCGGTCGAAAACAGGTTTAAAAAAAACTACTTAAAAATGATGCACTTATAACTATAAGCATATACAAAAAATATATAACTAACATAAATACAATTTAATTACAAAAACATGAAACTAACCTAAAAATAATTTAAATCATTTGTTGATAATGTTTGTCATGTCAACAATCAGAACACATTGCGCTTGCGTGAATTTTCAACGCCAGTAACGGTAACGCAAATGCGTGAATTTTTCTACGCCAGTTGGGGTAACGCTATGCAGATTATAAATTTTTAATTTCCTTTATTCTGCGTTATTTTAATTCAAAAGTACTTCAGAATGAATCTTAAAGATGGAGTAATTAACAATGTTTAATTTTAAATGCATAAAACATTAAGAAAATAAACGGAATCGTTTAAAATAATTGGCCAAAAAATGTTAACCCTAGCCTCATTACTGTTGATAAAAAAAAAAAAAGAAAAAAAAAACCTGAAACCTTACTCATTTGGCGGTGAGGAAAATGGAATTTTTTTTTGGCGGGAAAGTTAGTTTTTAATTAATAATTAAAATTCTAATTAAAAATTCAAAAAAGGGACCCCAGGTGCATATTCCCTACCTCTAAGGTATACATGTACTAAATTTGGTAGCTGTAGGTCAAATGACCTGGCCTGTAGAGCGCCAACACACACACACACTGAGCTTTATTCATAAGTATAGATTAACTTTACAAGCATGCTGATCTACAGGTAGAAAGATGGGCCATAAAATTGAGCCAGCATAATACTCAGTTGTCTTTTCGTCTTCAAATTGCGCTGTATGAATTGTGTATAATTTGGTATCTATATTTTAGCACTTAATTGTATTTAAATTTTATCTATATAACTCTTTGCGTTTTGTAGTTATCGAATTTACTTATATCCCAACAGCCAAGCAGACCGTTCTCCTGTAAATAGAGCACTCAAATTTCACAGAATTCTACACATTTTGGAGTGATTCCATATATCAATTTCCAGACGTCTAGCTCAAAGCATTTTTAGGTAATCGTGTTCATAGAAAGATAGAAAAAAATAATTGAACTGAATTGCCGACAAACATAATGCTAAAAATGTGTTTTTCTATCTCAAAGAGGTCAGAGATGTCTGAAAAATTTTGATTTCGAATTCTTTGACGATTGCAATATTTTCTCTAAAATTTTTGTATGAGAAAGTAAAAATGGAAATTTTTATTTTTTTGCCATATATTAGAAAAAGTGATATAAAGTATAAAAAAGTGTGCAATGGGAAAGCAAATAAAAGCAGGCATATTCGAACTGTGCCATTTTCCAAACAATTGTTCGAATACGAGTGAAGAAGAATCTAACATTTGGCCATATTTCAAATAGCTAGAAAAATTGAACATAAAAAGTATTTTTCCTTCACTGGGCAAGCCAAATCTGAACTGTATTTTTTACAATATAGATATCTTAAGTCATTTCCAAATGAGCGTAGTCAACGGAGCTTAAAATCTATTTGAATATATAATAAAAAAAAACTTGCATTTATTAAAGTTTTATTCGTTATTTTTAAACTTTGTTAAATTGGAAAATAATTTTGTTCTTCCATGAGAATTTTCTTAAAGATTTTCAGCTAATACTTTAAAAGAAAGGCATTTTTCATTGACTTTAAACATGAATATATATTTTATTTGAACATAATATCCAGAAGCTGAAAGGAAGCAAATTCATTTCAATAACATCAATATTACTATCTTATTTATTGCTTTACTATTTAGCTCAAAAAGTAACTAATTTTATTCAATTTCGTACATACATGAAAAGAAATTATTAATGGATTTACAAGATATTTTATTTTGAATACCTTACAAAGTATTACATTTTTTGGGAAAAACTATTATAATTTGGCTTTAAAATGTTGTAGTAATGCATTTTTATTTTTTAAAAAGAAAGCATAGTTTTTTATTGCGTCCCCTTTTTAATATGATTCTTTTTTACAAGAAACTAGAACGGAATAAAAAAAATAATTGATTCTATATAATATGTGGTAGAAGTAAAATAATAATAAAATATATAGGGTATTTTACTTTTGGAAATTCCATACTTTTATCTCTTTTTTTAAATATTGCTAAATGAATCAATTTTGAAAGGCTTGGTTTCGTTCCAATTTATAGTATTATTAACATTTATTTACATCTTTTTTTAATAACTTTGAAGTTCAGTCTGAAATGAATATTATACATAAGCCTAAAATGTGCTTAAAGTGTTTCAGAAATTAGCAATAATATACATAAAAAAACGACAAATATTTCTAGATATTTTTCACATCAGTTTTATGATCATAGGATATGAAAAAATACAATCATTTACAGCTAAACTATAACAATTCTTCAGAAAGTTTTTTGTTTACATATTTTAAATACATTTTTTGAATATATATTTGCTTATTTATATTTACATATTTATATTTTGTTAGCCTCCTGCTCTTTCGGCTTCTAAACTGAAGTAATATGTTTACCGGTTTGCTGATTTTTGTGACTTAATAAATAAATGAAATTCCATCTCCCCATCGTTTGAAATTAAGTAGCAAGAAGAAAATGAAAAGTTGAACAAATGCTGTAATTCTAATAATGACAATTACTTAAATTTTCCAATATTTATTAACAAAATTTCCTTCAAGATCTACTTTTTAATGACAGTCTATTTTAAAGGAAAATGTGCAGTTGACAAAATTTTAATTAGTTTTCATGGAATTTATTATTCTTAGTACATTGACGTATGGTGAATGTTTCAAATATTTACTTAAAAACTAGTATAAATATGATAGCATTTACTCTTTCCATAGCATTTTGGAATCTAGTAAAATATTGAAATTACTTATTTTATTACATATTGAAAACAGTCCACTCTCAATTGCTAATATTTCATTAACCATGTTGAATCCCATATTTTCTACTCAATTAAATAATTTAAAATTTTACTGAAAAACGTATAATTTAAAATAAGTTCAGTTTATTAATTAGTACAATTGGTTCGACATATTTAATATAAAATAAAGTTTGAATGACTTTATATGGTTTTATGATCATTAATTAAACCTCGAGGGATAAAAGCTCCAGATTTTGTAAAATTTTATTTATGAAAGCCTTTTTAATTATCAAATGAATATTCAGTAACTTTTTCTCAGCAAATATGATCCTATAGATAGATAATGTATTAAAGTCATCTATATTTGAGGAAATACGAGTTTGTTATTTCCTACAGAATTCATCATGCTTCTTTTAAGAAAAAAAAATGAGAGCTAATATACATATTAATGTTCGATAACTTTAGTATAATCAGTGAATCATTTAATATCAATAAAATTATAACTGTAATCTTATGAATCTTAAGGCATAGTAACAAATCAAAGTCACCAAAATTAATCTTCGAAGGGAAGACGAACTAAATTTATATCAACAATACCATTGTGTTGCTATAGATAAGGTCTGACAGCTAAATGAATTTCCAATTCTGTGACAATTCTCTTGAATCTTTCATTCTTCACAGATATAAAAAGAACCAATATAGTTCGCCTTCCAATAAACGTTTCAACAAAACTTAATTTGCTTTGTGTACGGAACGCCGTTTCATTTACCTGAGGCTTGTACGACGCTATTTTGGAGGAAGTTGAAAAAGAAACTAATTTTCAACCACGTGAAAATAGGTTTTTGTGTCCCAGAAAAATCGTATTTTGGACATCCACTGTTTTCTTCGAGAACAGAGTAGAATTTATTTTATGTTCGACAAATCTCACAAAGCTGTAAACAGAATAAAAGTAAAGATATATTTGATTTTATTTTTTCACTCCACTATTAACTGTGACTGTTATTGACTCATCAAGAAGTTTGTCGTTTTAATATAAAGTAATTTTATTTTTAGAGTGATGAAAAGAAAATGAGTTAAAGAAAATTGCATGCAATTTGTATTTTATAATAGAGACATTTAAAGATCTCATATAACTTTTAAAAAAAATATCAAAATCGATATGAAATATGCTAAATGTAGATTTAAATTCTGCAATAAAAGTTACACTTCTGATTTTGAAATAACAATGAATTAATAAATATTTTCATATTCTCATAATTTTTTATTCTAAAACATTCTTACTCTATTCACATTCAAGATCATCATGGCCATCAAATAACCTGATGTCTAAAAGCTTTGACTCTATTAACCTGGAACCGGAGGGTTCGAAACAAGATACATCTGAAGAACCGAAGAACATTATAAGCACGTTATTGCACATTAGAAACATTAAAATGGAAAGTAGATTTAAACGTAGATTTAAATTCTGCAATAAAAGTTACACTTCTGATTTTGAAATAACAACGAATTAATAAATATTTTCATATTCTAATATTTTTTTATCCTAAAACATTCTTACTCTTTTCACATTCAAGATCATCAAATAACCTGATGTCTAAAAGCTTTGACTCTATTAACCTGGAACCGGAGGGTTTGAAACCAGATTCATCCGAACAACCGAAGAACATTATAAGCAGGTTATTGCACATAAGAAACATTAGAATGGAAAGTTCTTCTGTTGTTGTGGTATGGAAGCGTGGTGATTAGTACTGACTTAGGTATCGTCCTCATCATCTAACAGGAATTTAAAATTACGAGATAACTCCGAAAATAGTTCTGCTTTAAAACAGCACTGAATCTAAGTTAAACGCAAGCAGCTTAGGAAAGACATATAGAAAAAATTCCAAAGAAGATTTAGGATGAATAATTAAGAAACCTAAGAAACTTGCTTATAATAATATAATTATTAAAAAAATTCTTAATTAAATTTTTCTTTCAATATCACAATAATTTGATAGAAACTATTACAATTTTACACAAAATTTTATGTTTTCTGCCATGCTTTAATACTTCTACTTATATTAATTATATATGTTGTTATTTTATTGCCTTATGAGTGTAGTTTTTTCTTTTTTCCGCTAACATCCATTCAATGTAGATGATATGTGTTTAGTTCTGGATATTGCTAAGATTTATTACCTTTTATTTTGATTGCGCTCAAATTAATTAAATTATAATTTTTATAAATTGCGCTCAGTAAGAAATTAAAAGAAATTTAAGTGTCATAGATAGTTGTAAGTATAATACTTAAAAAATGTTACATTACATTTAGAAAATTCACTTAAGATAGACAGAAGACATTGATCTCAGCATTTCGAAAGATACGATAAACAGAATTCATGAATGTCATTCTAAACTTTTAAATTAATCACAACACCAGGTAATCAAGATTTAGTCCTAATGCTATTCTTATTACCTAGCTAATAAAAAGAAATCCAAGACTGATTCTTATATATTAATACACAAATTATTAGAAGATCTTCACCAAGTTTTGTAGATCTTCTAATAATTCTCCTTTACCTAGGAATGAGAAACCTAAACATGAATAACTGTTGCCACTCCATTTTCTAAGAATTTCATATACGTAAGATAAACTACGTAGTATAACTTCATAAATAGAAAAATAACAAATATAAAAAAATGCTTTGTAATTAAACCATGTCAGATTATTTAAACTACATTTATTTTACAATTTTTTTTAAATTCCTTTTGGAGCTGTAACTAATAAATATTTTGCTTTTTACAATATACCTGTTAAGTATAGGTTTAATTTTTTAATGGCTTATTTAATATTTATATTGATACTGTTAAAAAATTAGTTTTTTTTTTAAAAGTAAGTTTTTAAATTAGTTTTTAGTTTAAAAAAATTAACCTGGGTTTATTGTTCCTTGTAATAAGTATATAAAATATTTCAAGCTGCTAAATATTTTGCCGTAGAATTTAAAGATCAATATGCGTTTTAATCAAAAGAATTTGGGCTAATATGATTCTAATCTTAAATCATGTTTATAAAAATGTTCGCATGGATTTCAGTTTTCATTTAATAAATAATTTAATTTATTAAAATATATATCACTAAAATATTTATTCATTGTGCCGTAATAAATATGCAGGTTTATATGCAGGGAAAACACATCTTTTAGAAAGAATAATTTTTGCCAGAAGAGGCAAATAGTTGAATGAAGAATGCAATGCAAGTAAATATATGGATATAATTTGATTTGACTGTCTCATAGTAGTAAAACTCTTTCTTTTACTAGACTTTTGTTCAACTAAAAATACAATGAATCATTTCAAATCTACGAACCGCATTATATATCCTGTTTTTAATATTATAACTATTTTAACAAAGCAAGATAACAATTCTTCCTCTAAATATGTAAACAAAAGTAAAGAGGAGCTTTCTTAACAAGACATCAAAACAGAATTTTATGTAATACGAGTTTGTATGCTCTGTATCGCAGTTAAATGTTAGAAATACGGCAATATTAAAAAGGATAATCTTAAAACTAAAATGTATGCGGTAATTTGGATATAAATCTTCAAATACAAAAGATAATATTCGGACTATCTCAGCGATTTATTATGCAAAAACGATGCTAACAACCTAAGGGAAAATTATTTGATTTAATGGTATGCCAATATTTTGGTCGATTCGAATGAATGCTGTTTATTAAAAGAAAATTCTCTTTTACACTTTGCATTTTCCTAGAAATATGTAACCCATTTCCAGTAATAATTAACGGTAATTTATATAAAATTAAAAAAAAACACGCAAAATAGCATTAAATGAAGAAATTGCATTTAAAAAATTAAATATACATGAATGATATTTAGATTTTAAATAATTAAAATAAATAATTCAGTGTCATCGATTTCATCATGATGTGATTTCAATGACAACTAATTAGAAATCATTCATCTAGACAAACTTTGTTAATTACTTCCCTTTCTAACATCAAAGACACCGAAATGATTTTCCATTTCGAACTCATTCAAAACATCTTGAGTTTTATAATTTTAAAAATTTCGTACGTTATTACAGCTCACAGGATATCAGTAAAGGGACATTTCTAACAAAATTATTTTGGAATTATTTGAGTGCCTAATTAACTCATAACTAATAAATATTCCTTAAACATTATTTTATTAAATAATTACTTACACATTTAAAACGTAACGGCAAAACAAGAACTTCAAAATTTAGGATGACTTTAATAAAATATTTCTTTAATTCCAGTATCAAAGATTTGTTTTATTTTATAATTTAAATATGACTTCTATGTATAAATTAACAGAATTTTCAAAAATTAATTGATTAAACGTTTTGAAAGAAATTATTTTCCTTGAATACAATTAAAAAATTATTTTAAAAAGATTTTTTTTTAAATCCTTGAGTACAGTTTTTATTTTTATTATATCTCATTTATTTTACTTTTAATTTTCTGTCAATTTTACTTTCAATTTTCTGTCATTTTTATTTTTGTATTAAATTTTATCATACAAAATACTCACTTCATTTTTTTATATTCTTTTACATTCATAATTAATGATTATGTTTGTATAAAATATAATGCTTGACGATATTAGTTATAATAATTTTAAATGTCCAGTTTATTATTTAAAATATTAATTTTATATTAATTAGACAGATAGATATATATAACTTACAAATATTATATATTTCATTAAAGTAGAATGAAAAAAAAATATCCAAATGAAAATAAGCCACTCAAAATTTTTATCATTCTGGCATTTAAATTTAAATCAATAAGCTAATGATATTCGAAATGTGGTACATTTTAACGTTTTCTATAGAAAAACATAATACAATAAGAAAAATGACAGATGCATTTATTTTATAATTAACTGCTTTAGACTTGTAAACAGTATACTAGCCGCGTGTGATGACCAGCTGTTTCTTCGGGAGCATTGATCTGAAAACTTGCTCTGATATCTACACCCCCCACCTTCTAAAATAGAAACACCTAAATTTATACCTATATGTTAAATGATCTGTTCAACATTATGTCAACATGCACAAAGACACCCTCACCTTCATTTCACTAGAGGTAGTGATGATAAAAGAAACTTTGATGAAACGTCACTAGTCACTATTATACTTATATGTATTATATATAATGAAAAAATAAAAATGAGTATAATTTTCTAATAATGAGTATAATTTTAAATGAGTATAATTTTTTAACTAAATGAGTAT
>JAPMOR010065325.1:17684-62293 GCA_026543865.1 Argiope aurantia
AATGAGTATAATTTTAAATGAGTATAATTTTTTAACTAAATGAGTATAATTTGAGTAAAAATGAGTATAATTTTCAATAGAATTTTTATAAAAGTATATAGATAAAGCTCACAATATTAATAACTGTTAAAATTAAGGTTTCCATTCTGAAAGATGCATATCAAACATAAGCAGACAAATATTTTCAAAATAAAATGATGCATCTCGCATTTGTGAACAATGCTGCTTATAATACTAAACCAGCTGAAGAACAAGGCTTTTCTTTGCTGAAAAGAAACATAATTCAAAATACTTCCTTCCGAATCTTATTTTTAAAACAAGCCAATTAATCCTAAAAACTTTGTGAATGATCAGAAGCACTTGATAAATAATTCACATTTTAAATTTCATCACTATTCTTTCTCACACGATAGATTAGCGAAGTAATTTTTCCTCAGGTTGGATACTTCATTTTTTTACATATTTTCTCGTTTTAGAATGGCACGGACAGTATTCTGCCTCAAAGGGTTTTCTCTTTAATGGTCTTTTTTAAAAACACAGGAGATAATGGAGAATTCACTAATTAATTTAGGCATCATTTCTATGCCACGTTTATAAAGAAAAGATAAGCAGAAAGGGGAAAGTGTTGTAACAAGTATATCAAATGATGGTTAAAAAAGAAATGAAATGCAGTTTAAAAAATAGAAAAAAATTATAAATAATGTAGCACGGTTAATTGCTTTTTTTAACAACATGCTTTTGAAACTAAGGAATGCAAGTGAGGAGTGTATTATTTTTACATGATAACAAATAGCCATCAAAAGAACATTTTTATTAAATAGATTTGGTATTATTCCTTAATGAATATGTAACATTGAGGATTTTTAAATTATTTCATACAAAAGCAAATACGCAATGTCCAAAACCACAGGTGAAAATAATGAAATTAAATAATGAGGCCAAATATTAATTAAGAACACTTAGATGATCTAAGAATTAAAAAAAAAATATTTAGCACTCTATTCAAATTTTATTATATCATGCCATTTATTAAATCTGGAAATAAAAGTAAATTAAAATGACATTTCCAAATTTCGTTATATCAGAATAACTTTAAAAGAAATGATATTGTTTTTATTTTATTCTGCATGAATTGCTAAAATCCTCATATATGATTTCAAAATTCTTATTTAAAAAAAAACATCACCTTAATCACTTTGTTTTATATAATAACGCATTAACATTTTTCCTTATTTTAATGGAGGAAATATTATAATTACATTCTTCCCTTTTAATTTATCATCACTATGATTTTGTCTTTGACTATAATGATTTCAGCATACTTTATAACAATACAACAATAAAATGCCTTTGTCCATCTAAACTAGTTTAATAAATTTTTAACGGTTTGAACTGTATTTTTGCAACTATTTCCCTTGTTGTCTGCCGAAAAATTGCGGTTTTCACTTATATTGTAACTTTTTAGAAGGATTATATATTGAATCAATGGTCTAAAAGAAATGCTTTTTAATGATTATAATATATTCTACCTGAAATTTCAGTTCTTTATTTAAAGAATACCAATAAAATACAAACCCCTCTCTGTATACTATTAGGGCATTTTTGATAGTTTATTAAATATGAAATCTTAAACGGATATTTCTTTTTTAATTTGAAATTTCCAAAATCGAATCCCTGACGGAATATTCAAGAAGTAAACAAGATTTAGAAGAATTCTTCGAACTTCATATCAAAAAGACATAGATGTACTTTCGCCATTAATCTTAATGCTGTAGTAGATCCACAGTCACAAAGGAATGGTCAGAGATCCGTGATGAAATATCGGAGAAAATACAGTGTCCCAACGAAAGGAGTATATATATAAACAGAAGAAAAGGGAATAAATCTTTTTTTTTTACTTTATTTTCTTTCTTGATATATCTTGGAAGCACTTGTCAATGTAGAAGAAGAATCTATGAATGGGTTGAAAATTCTATATATGTTCGGTGCTACTACATTTTCTTGCTTCGTTCAAACTTTGTATGATATACTGATACAATGGTTATTCAGTAGGATAATATCTTACAATACAATTAAGGAAAAAGTCTAGGTGTTAAATAGAAAGTCAGTTTATGCAGGTCCAAAGAAACCAATTTCTTTTTCAGTTGCACTGTTAGAAATATTTGAAAATAATTGAATTTACTTACTTTGTTGAACTAATAGTTAATCTTTTTTCAGAATGTATCTTTTTATTTTTGTCCTTTTGAAGTTATTCGAACGTAAGATGACGAAAATTGCAGTTTATAATTTCCTAACATCCTATTATTTCGTTCGATATCCAATAGTAATTTTGAATTTTAAATTAACATTTTAATTAGGATCTAAGAATAAATCTCAACCCAAGAATTAGTTTAATTTGCATTTTGAATACACTGGGAAAATGGGAGCATAAAGTTTTAAAATCTAATAAATGGTTGGGTTACATGGCAGTAATTCTCCAGTTTTAATTTTTTTTTCTTATGTATCATCAGATATAAACTACAACAATCATTACATAGTAATTGCTATTTTCAAATCCAGATATATGAAGCATTGCATCTGAGCTAGTGACATTTGAGGAATAATAGTCACTGTGAATTCCAATACTCGTTAGTTTATTTGATTATTAATCAAATAAAGCATTTCGCAACCAAAAATGTTAGTGAAAAGTTTATATAATTTGTGCAACTTTAAAATACTTTAATTTTTAAATAAATAATTTAATTTTTAAATAATAAATAAATTTTAAATAATAATTTTAATAATAATTTAATAAAATTTTAAATAAATAATTGCACAATATTTAAATAATTTTAAATATTGTGTAACTTTAAAATACTTTAATTGAAATAAATATTATTTTCCAACATTAGTTCCTTTCATTGTGGTTTAAGTATATATAAATAATATATGACCGACAATATATGCTATATTTAAAAGAAAAATGTATTTAGATTAATTAAATCCGGTTTGCAAGGTTAATTTGAAGATAGATTCCATATTGATTAGAGTTTTGTTACTTATATAACAGATAAATTATTGAGTTGCATAGTTTAGGAAACTGAAAGATAATTAATAGTATCTATCGTAATTTTGAACATGCCGCAGTGAATGATGTCGATTGTAAAAAACCTATAAAGTTCCAGAGCTATTTTTTTATGTTTGTGTAAACATCATGATTGTTGTGTATTCTACAAAGCATGGTATGATGAAAAATGTTATGCGATGTGTAATAAAGACATATAGTGAGTGATGTAGTTGATAATAAATATGTCACTTAAATCCCTCACAATTAAAAATGCTAATAAAATTTGTTTCATTACGAAATAATAACAATTTGTAAAATATTGTTTTACATGACGAGTTTAAATCTGTAGAAACATATCAAATATTTTATGAGAAAAAAAAAGATAAATTCTTTATGATATTTTTTTATGATAATTTGGATTGTGGATATTTTTACATACGAGAGTTCAAGTCAATAAAATGGCATTATATTGTTCTTCTGGAACTTGAGTTCCACTCAGTCCTAACAATCGAATCCTGTCGATACTGCTACGTTCAGTGGTGGCAGGGTGGTCGGCTGTACGCAAGAACAAGAAGTCCGTACAATCGTCAGGTTTGTTTGTAGTAGGTGTGAAAATAATCAGCAGACCTAAATAACGAATGACGACTTTTATTAAATACGAAGGACACGAATACACAGACAGCAAATATACAGTCGAAACGAACACACAGCCCACAATTTTATAATTTTTTTGTTAAAGTAATGAGTATTGCGCTTTAACATAAAAGATTTTACGTGTGATTATATCCCATAAGAGATAAAGATGTAGAATAAAGGCAAATCTAAGATTCTTTAAAGAATTTCCTTAGTTCTTCTCAAAGGCATTAGAAAAACTCAATAAACTTAGAATGTGGTATTTACAATTGTTTTATCGGTAATTCTGCAAATAAATTCATGTTATTTCAGCATTATTTCTCATTTCTTATGCCCAAATGTAAAAAATGTATTCTGAACAGCATAGGGTTCAAACGCACTAAAGTTATTATCGTTCAAAAGAATGCTAGTCTTGAAACGCATCACATATACAGAAAATTAAGAAGAAATCCGTTAAAGCTTCCTTTCAGTATATTGCCAAAGCTCTGGAATATTCTAGTTTGTAAGAGGATTAGATTCTGTGTTTCATTAAAAGTAAATGTAAAATTTTTAAAAATTCTGAGAAGGGACTTCATAAATCTGGCTAAAAGTAGATTTGAAGTACTTAACACGGAAGGGAAATCGTACAAAGGCAAAGACTATGGATAAAGTTTTTTTTTTTTTGAAAATATAGAAGTGATTGCTGAAGCATGGATTATGATTTTTCCATTCAATAAGGGTCTCACATTTATAAATACCGAAATACTTTTATTGACTCATTTTTGATGGTATTTTTGCCCAATCATTTCACATTAATCGGAACTAAAATTTTTAACTTGCATTGTAATGTGGGGAGAATTGCTCCTCAAGCTTTCTTCATCGGTTTAGTAGAAGTACTTTTCTTAGTTATTATTTCATATTTCATCAATTTCTGAGCGAACATTCCATGTTTTCCAATGAACTGAATGATTTGGTATCAAAATAAATCTGGATAATAATTCAAGGATTATTATCCAAATATTTAATCTGGATTTAATGGTTAGTTAGGATTTAATGGTTTACAAACCATCTGGTTTATACATTTTATGAAAAATTCTATAAAGACGATATGCAAATTTTTGATGCACTGTAGAACTAGACTATGATGAAATTTCTTGAGAGATGTATCAGACGAAATGGCGTATTGAATGCTCACAGAATAGGCTCTTCTTTTGAGAGAGTATATTATATGCCAGACTCACTGATCTAGAAATAATACATGGGTTAAAATATAACATTTCACGGCAAGAGGGTTTTAAACCAGATAAATCCGAAGAACTTCCCAATATAAGCAGGCTATTGCGCGTTAAATTCGACAGTACGAAACGTTTTTCCGTTGGTGCGGTGCAAATGCGGCGAGGTTAGTTTCAGCTTGGTTGTCGCCCTCATCATCTCACAGCGGTATAAATTTACAAGACCACACCCAAAATAGTCCTAATATTTCCTTAAAATAGCACTTAATCAAAGTTAAAACAAGGAGCCAAGGAAATCCATATAGAAGAAAAGTTAAAGGAGATTCAGGATGAATAATAAAGAAAACATCAGAAACCTACTAGAATATATAATTATTTTATAAAAAAAAATCCCCATTTAAATTTTTACTTCCATAATCAGAATTTGATAAAAATTCCAATTTTATATAAAAATTCATGCTTTTTATTACACTTTAATAATTTACATACATTAATTATATATGTTATTTTTGTATTGTGAAGGAAATTCCCTCATTTTTCTGTGAACATACATTTGTAATAAATAATATGTTTTTAGTTAAGAATATTGTTTAGCATTAATATCTTTTATTTTGACTGCGCTTATTTTATATTGATTTTTTTTGTTTTGTTAATTCACATAGTGCTGAATATAAACTGTTCAAACATAATGTAGACAATTAATAGATGCATTAACGATGCATGAGAAGGGAATAGTAAGAAATTAAAAAAATAAATTTAAATGTCATAGATAACTTATTATGAGGAGCTGAAATGTGAGAATAGAACTTAAGTGAGCAGATAAGTATATGAGAAAGTTTAAAGCTTAATGAAGTGTTCCGCCACATTCAAAAAAATCCCTTTAGATAGACAAAAGACATTGGCCACATCATTTCGGAAGATATTTTCATCAGAATTTTTAAATGTATTTCTGAATTTCTAATTACTCAAGGCATAGGATAATCAGAATTACTACCAAAATTATTGTTATTGATTGGTTCATAAGGAGCAATCCAAGATTGATTTTGATAGGTTCTATTCCAATAAACAGGCGATCAGCTGAACACAATTTTTGCAAATCTTTTGATAATCCCGTTTCCCCGGGGAAAGAAAAAAATAAATAAGAGTTGTGGCCTCCCTTTTCTAAGAATTTCACATACATTAAAAATCGAGGTAACATGACTGCATTGATAAAAAAAGTTGAAAAATTATATTTTATATATATTCAATTTTGAATGGTTTTTTTAATTATGTATATTAATACCATTATTTAAGAATTAGTTTTTTTTTCATGTTATTTCGTTTGGATGATTTTTTCGTGTAATAATTAAAGATGAGCAAGAAATAAGTTACCCGCTTCAGAGGGCTCTAAATGCTTTATATTGATCCAAATGAGATAAAATTTGAACTTTACATTTATTAAACATTTATTAAATTAAAAAAAATAGTACAAAAATTCATCGTTAGGCGGAGTTGTAATGCACATAAAACCATTTAATATGGTTTATAATTTTTAAATAAAGAAAAATTTAAATTGTTCAATATTACCTCCTTTATTTTCAACAATATGCTCTAATCGGAGAGCCATATTTTCTATAGTTGACCAGAGCGAGTCTGCCGGAATATTGTTCAGTTCTGGTAGAGATGATGGTCTTTGACGGTAGATATTGTTCTTCAAAAACCTCCACAACCAAAAGTCTCAAGGGGTGTTGTCCGGCGAGCGAGGAGACCATGCTATTGGGAAATGACGGCTGGTAATGGCGTGCTTCTGTGAAATTCTGTATTACCAATCGCTTTACACGACGATCAATGTGAGGTGGCACACTATCCTGCATGAAAATAATGTCTTGGAGGCATCCATACTGTAGAAGATTTGGGATTATAAAATCCCTCAGCATATCATGGTACTGTTACCCTGTGACGGAACAGGTTTGGATTCCATTTGAACATACCTCTTCAAAGACATACGGACCAATGATGAAAGTAGCTGTAAAACCACACCATATTGTCACTTTTTCTGGATGCAAGGGTTGTTCCTGGATAACGGGAGGGTATTTCTCAGCCCAAATTCGACAGTTGTGGGTATTAATTTACCCATTGAGGCAAAAAGTGACCTCATGACTCAATAGAATGTTCCACTGCCAAATTGTGTCAACCACCATTTCAGCAAGGAACTGGAGTGCAAAAGTTTTACAGACCTCTAAGTCCTCGTCCTGCAACATGTGCAGACTTAATTTTGTATGGATAAATATGCAAAATCTGCTGTACGATTTTTCGTATAGTTAAATACAGCATATACAGAACACGGGAAACAACTGGGTAACTCATACTAATGTGCGGCGACTGATTGCTGGCTTCAACGAGCGCGGTCGCAACATTTTCGGCGCTGGAAGGCGGGATTATTTTTAAGTCCTCTACCGGTAAGAATGCCAAGTTGCCCATTTTTTTCAAATGTCTGCATCATTTTGCATAGGGAACCCAAATAAATTTGACATCATCGTATCTGCTTCATACGGCGACATTCCTTTAGAGCTGCAGGGGTTTTGTTGGTTCTGGTAGAACGATTTCTCCAATAGCGGTTTTTCTTGCAACGTTAAACATGACGAACAAAAAAGAAACTAATGTTGGTGTAGAATCCGCCTTTTTATCCAAAGAAAAATGCTAATAGACATGCGCTGTAACTCAAATCATGTTTCCCTTTTTCAATATATGCAAATAAATGCCATTTGTGCCATAGCGCCATCTATCGGTAAATTTTTATACTAAATATTTTTATATTAATAAATGGAAAGTGCGCCATCGAAATAATCTGTAGTTCAAATTTTATCTTATTTGAATCAAAAGAATGCATTTTAGAGTCCTGTGAAATGAGTAACACATTTCTTCCTAACCCTGTGTATAAAATGGCATAGATATTTTCAATTTTTTTCCAAGCTGATTAATATTTTGCCGCTGATTTTGAGGTTCCACGTGTTTTTTTAATCAAAATAATTTGTATGAATATATTTTCTAACCTGAAATAATGTTTACAAGAAAGTAAATCAATTTCGAATGTATTTGTGTTTAAATTTAAAAATAATTTTAAAATTTATTAAGTTATAATTATTTAAGATTAATTAATTGGACTTTCTGTGCAATATGCACGAAAAAAAATCCCTTTTAGTAGGCAAGTAACTGAATGAAGGATGCAATTTTCTTTCAAATATACAATGTATATGTATTTTGACTTAACTATTACATTCCAATAAAACATTTTCTTTTGCTTGGCTTTTGTTCAACTAATATTATAAAGAATCATTTCAAAGAAGCGCATTATGCACCCTCTTTTAAATGTTGTAACTATATTAAAGAAGCAAAATAGTAATTTCCCCCTGTCTTTTAGTGAATATGTAAAGAAAAACAAAGACGCGGCTCCTTAACAAGACATCAAAACAGTGTTTTATGTAAACATATTAAATTGTCTGCTCAGTTTTCTAGTTAAATGATAAAAATACCGCTATATTAAAAGTCATAATCTTAAATCTAAAATGTATGTGGCAATTTGAAGATATATTTTGGAACTCTTTTCAAATGCAAAATTGCTTTCAGACTAACTCAATGGTTTATTATGTAAAAAAGGAGGCCATCAACACTAAAAGAAAAGTAATTTTTAATCCAGGGCTTTATTGAATATCTAAAGAATTTGATATCTTAATCAGATTAAACTAACTAACAAAGACACATGAAACAACTCGTATGTCTAAATTTAAGTAGTCCAAAGTAGAAATTTAAGCAATCCAGTTAAGTAAATTTAAGTACCATCAAACTCCCTCAAAGGGTCATGCACAATGTGTATTATCCATTTTTTACATATTTGATTCAATTCTATTTTCAATACCTGTAATTTATCTTACTAATAAAAACTCTTTATAAAGACAAAAAATGGTTTAATGTAATGGTAAGTCAGTATTTTGTTTGATTTGACTATATATGGTCTATTAACAGTAACATTGCATAATTTTGTAAACATACATTTCATTTTCAAGTATTTTTTAAAAGTGGGTTTTTAAAAATTTTAAAGTGCATGCAAAAGAGTAATAAACGAAGAAATTTGAATTAAAAAATCATTGACACATAAATATTTAGATATGAAATAATTAGAATAAATAATTCAGTGCCATCGATTTCATTCTTGATAATCCAGTGACAGTTAATTAGAAAACACCAAAATGATTTTCCATCTCATTAACTCATTCAACGCATTTTTGTCATTATATTGTATTTTACAGTTTTAATATGTTCGAATGTTGTTACAGCTTAGAGGATTTGAGTAAAGCTATATTTCTGACTTGATTATATTAAAAGAAAAATAATAAAAAAAATATGTAAAAAATAAGGGTTGTGGAAATTAATATAAGGAAAAAATTCAGTTGTAAATAAAAAATAATAATTGGTTGGTTTACACAACTAACATAGAGTTAAAAAATTAAAATAAGATTTGAAAGCTTACTATTGTTTTGATATACTAAATAACCATCTCCGTGAAAGGTTGCATTTAATATAAATTTTTCTAATGGATACTTTAAAATATCAGTATTAACTTTTGACATCATATCTTACTATAACTGTGTTATTCATAAGCAAAATTAATGATTCTTGTTGCAAAGGTCATTTTTTATTCCTTTAAGGAAACAAGCATTGTGAATATGATGGTTATAAATAACAATGATTTAAATACAAGTAACTTAATTCGTATATTGTATATTAACAGTGCAAAAACTCTTAAAATATTTCCTTCTACGGAAATCTTTATCCCTAAATTAATTTTATTCAGATTTAAATCTATAAATACTATGGAGCAGAAGGAAGGTTATATTACTGCATTTAATCTAACGAAACCGAAATTTTTATTAATTAAAAATATTTATTTTCTTCGCCCATTTCCATATTGCTGCAGCAAACATCATAGTGCTTGTCACCAGACATCTATTAATAAATTGAATTTAAAATACTACATTCATTGAAAATTTATTTCACCTTCTTATTAAAAATATTCTTTTTAACCTGAAAATTGAACTGAAGTCTCCCAACATTTAAATATAATTCGAATTTTATTACTTGATACATATATACATAATACCGAAATTTAAGAAATTAATTATCGAAGTTTTTAAAACAGATTTGAAATATTTATTCATTTTTTATTTTGAAAAGTTACGAAAGTAATTTCACATCTCATTTCACATGGCATATCAGCTCATTTAAATAAATTTGAAGACAAAATGGTAACTTTCTGATTCTTAATATCATTCTTTCTCTGTATTTTTTGTTCTTT
This sequence comes from Argiope aurantia, assembly GCA_026543865.1. Classification (NCBI taxonomy): domain Eukaryota; kingdom Metazoa; phylum Arthropoda; class Arachnida; order Araneae; family Araneidae; genus Argiope; species Argiope aurantia. Next base: position 27,907 of record JAPMOR010065325.1, read on the forward strand.
TCTTTAAACTCATATCGCATATGTACGCTAAAAGGGATTATAAAAGTCATTTGTAAAATTCGTTCATGATATGCTCTCCATTTTACAATGGTTACTAAGCTCTGCAAACTATCTTGCAACCCCGCAATCTATTATTTTTGAATAATTTATCTTATTTACTTTGTATAACTACTCCTTACTTATTATTTTATTAAATATTTTTTACACATTTAAAACATAACGGCAAAACAAGAGCTTCAAAATTCAGGACTCGGTTTTATAAACATTCCATTATTTTCATCATCATTTAAAATTTTTCCATTTAAATATGACTTTTATGCATAAAAGGACAGAATTTTCGACAATTAATTGAACAAAAATTTCCAAAAAAATAGTCTTTATGAAAGCAAATAAACAAATAATGTTTTTTGAATTAATTTTTTTAGTTTCATTTTTATTAGTATTAGATTTTTATCTTATTGCTTACTTTACAACATTATTATTTTAGGAATAAATCTTACCTTACAGAATAATCATAAACCGTTATTAAGCATAATATATGAATATGTTTATATTAGAAATAATGCATTGCACTATTATTTATAATACTTTTAATTTTCCAATTTATGTCTTATAGAATTTATTTATAAAATATTTATTTATATTTACTCAAAATTAATTTTTATATATTCTTTTTCTTAAGAGTACTGACCTAATTAAAATAAACCACTTAAAATTTCCATGAATCTGACATTTAAATTTAAATTAAGAAACTAATGATACTCAAAAGGTGTTAAATTTTAAAGTTTTTAATAGAAGTACATGAATGCAACAGTGATTTTGTTATTGTATTATGTTGTAATTGAATGCCATATATGTGTATAAATAATACTAGCCTCCTATGACGACTACTGTTTCGTCTTGAACATTAATTATTTTCAATTTTAATTAAACCTCTTATTGACAAGTTTTGTCGTAATTTTAAAAACCAAACTCTGACACATATTAACGATTCCATCATGCTACTTTCATAACCTTGCACCTGCTCGAATTATAATGTACATGAATATTCTTAATGGAATAGAGTTCAATTGCTTCTTAGAGCCATTGCACACGTCACCCTCCATGTAATCCATTTAGTTAAAGGACGTTTTATACTGAAATATAATTCTAATATCTGAATTCTCATTTGAACAGAAGTGAATACGTACAATTATGTCTTCCTAAGTTTTCGGAAATGTAATAAAATCACACAATTATGTCTTTCATGAAAAAAGGGAACTATTTCAGTCTGTTCGTTTTAATAAAAGCTATTGTTGAAGATTTTGCAAAAAACACATATTAAAAAAAATGTTGAAGGACAAAAATTATTTAGATCATTAACAAGATAATATTTTTAAACTTTTCAATAATACAGAAATCAATTTTGTACAATATTATTTTTCAAACTAAACTAAGCTATAGTTATCTAGATAATTTTCCACTATCGTTATCTAGATAATTTCTAAAGACTTGTTCTGAAATCCACATTTCCACCTTCCAAAACGTTGTTTCTTATGGCACTTGCCATGGACAAGACAGCCAATTTAAGTCTTAAGAGGGAGCTCCTCTGGTTTTTATCGTAGAGCGAACTTGAGCCAACAGTACGACTTGACTACTCACGCATCACTCAATCGCTTGCACAACCCCTTTTTACAGGAGAGCACATTCACACATCTCACAGATAGAACAGGAAGAACAACCAAATAGGGACTCGAACCTGGGACGCCCAGATCACGGGGAAGAGGCGCTACCCCTATGACAAGGACGCCGGCACCTTCCAAAACGTACATCCCAATTTGTAGCTCTAGATCACATGGTTTGTTCAATAGAATGTCAAAATGCACACAAACACCTTCATTTCACCAGAAATGGCGATGATAAAATAGACAATGACGAAACGTCACTAGTCACTATTACATATACCAATTATATAATATGAAATAATAACTTTCATTAATACTGATAATGAGTATAATTTTTAATAACATCTTTATGAAAGTAATAAATAAACACCAAAATATTGATAACTATTAAAATTAATCTGAAAGATGAAGATCAAACATTATCAGACAATTATTTAAAAAAAATATTATATTGAATCTCGAATTTGAGCCTAAGACTACATTTAGTTCGAAACCAGTTGAACATGGCTTTTCTTTTACATTCCGAAAAGAAATATAATTAAGAAAATTCCTTCCAAATCTCATTCATAAAACAAGCCAATTAATCTTAAAAACTTAGTGAGTGATCACAAACACCTGATAAATAATTCACATTTTAAATTCCATCAACATTCTTTCTCACACAATAGATTAGCGAAGTAATTTTTCATCAGGTGCGATAAATCTTTTTTACACATTTTCTCGTTTTAGAATGGCACGGGCAATATTCTACCTCAAAGGATCTTCTCTTTAATGGTCTTTTTTCTAGAAATACAAGAGATAATAAAGAATTCACTAATTAATTTAAGTAACATTTCCACCACGTTTGTAAAGAAAAGATAAGCAGAAAAGGGAAAGTGTTTTAACAAGTATATCAACTGACAGTTAAGAAAGTAAGGAAAGATAGTTTAAAAAATGAAGAAAAAGGTTAGAAATGCAGCATAGTTAATAGCTCTTTTAACAATGACCTTCAAGAACCAGGGAATGCAAGTGAGGAGTGTATTATTTTTACGTACAGACAAATAGTTGACAAAAGAAAAATCTTATTAAATAGCATTTCCTTAATGAATATGGCAAGACGGATATTTTTAAATCATTTCATACAAAAGAAAATATTATGTCTAAGGTCACAGGTGCAAATAATGACTTTAAATAACGAGTTGCTTTAATTATTCGGTCAAAGTTTAATTAATCGCAATAAGAGGATCTAAGACTTCTTTTTAAATACTGTGCACTCTATTCAAACAAATTTTATAATATTATTTCATTTATTAAATCTGAAATAAAAATAAATTAAAATGGCATTTCCAGAGGACATTATATCAAAATAAATTTAGAAGAATTCGAATTGTTTCAAATTTATTCTGCACGTATTGTTGAAATCGCCATGAATGATTATAACATTTTTATTTTAAAAAAACACTTTGTTTTATATAATAACTCATTAACATTTTTAAAGTTATTATTTATTCTTTTCTTTTTTTATTTTAATGGAGGAAATTTAATTACATTCATCTCCTCTTAATTTATCATCTGAATGATTTTGTCATTGACTATAATAACCTCAGAATATTTTATAGAAATAATAAAAAACGACTTTTATCCACATAAACTATTTTCATAGTTTTGTAACAGTTTGAATTGCATTTTTGCAGCTACTTTCATTGTTGACTGCAGAAAAATTGTGGTTTTTATTTATATTACAACTTGCTTGAAGGATAATATCTTAGGGCAATATTCTAAAATAAATGCCCAAATTATTAATATATATCCTAGCAGACTTTTCATTTCTTTATTCAGGAAACACCAATAAGACAATACAACCCCTCTCTGTACACTATTAAAGCATTTTTGATAGTTTATTAAATATGAAATTTTTAACAGATGTTTCTCCTTTATTTTGAAATTTCCAAAATCGAATCCCTGAAGGAATATTCAAGAAGCAAACAACATTTAGAAGAATTCTTTGAACTTCAAATCTAAAAGACATAGATGTAGTTTCACGATTTATCTTAATGCTATAGCATATTCACTGTCTCAAATGAATGGTCAAAGATCCGTGATGAAATATCGGAGGAAATATAAAGCATCCCAACGAAATGAGTATATATAAGTAGGCCAAAACGGAATAGATTTTTTTAAACCTTATTTTCTTTCTCGATACATCTAGGAAGAACTTGACAATGTATAAGAAGAATTCATGCATGGGTTGAAACATTCTGTATAAGTTCGGTGCTACTAAATCTTTGTTTCTTTAAAATTTTATATGATATTCTGATACGATGGCTTCTCAACAGGATGTTGCTTTAAAATTCAATTAAGATAAAAGTCAAAATGTTAAATATAAAGTCAGTTTAGGCAGTTCAAAACAAAACTATTTCTTTTTCCTGGGACACCGTCGGAAATTCTTAGAAATAATTGAATTTACGCATTTTTTTTAAACTAATAGTTAACTTTTATTCATATTTTTTTTTCAATTCTAACTTTCTGACTTCCTATTATTTCTTATGATATCTGACAGTAATTCGTGAATTTTGAATTAAAATTTTAATTAGTATCTAAAAATAAATACATGAGAACGATTCTCTTACTTCAAGAAGTTTCTTATGTATATCCATATACAAACCACGAAATTCATTACATAGTAATTATTTTCGACTCTAGATATATGAGGCGTTCCATCATTCCACCTTTGAGGAAGAGTAGTCGCAGTAAAATCCAATGCTCACGGTTTTTTTTTTTAATTTTTAATCAAATAAAGCATTTCGAAACGAAAAACATTGTTAAAAAGTGTATATAAATTGTGCAGCATTAACATACTGTTGAAATAAATATTTTTTCTTTTGAACATTACTTCCTTTTAATGTGGTGTAATCATATATAACGAAATAATTTTTGAAAAACAATGTATGGTATATTTATGACAATGTATTTTGGCTAAATTTAAATAAAATCCTGTTAGCAAGGCTAATTTGAAAGTAGATTCAGTATCGACTAGAGTTTTGTTTAGTTATCTAATATTTAAACTGTTAAGTTGCATAGTTTAGAAAACCAAAAGCTAATTAATAGCATCCACCGTAAATTTGAACCTGCTTCAGCGAACGATAGCGATAGCTAAAAGACATATAAAGATCCAGAGCTATTTTTTTGTATATCGATGTAAATATCATGATTGGTGAATATTCTGAGAAGCATGGCATGATTAAAATGTTATGTAACGTAATAAATGCATATAGTGAATGATGTTGATGTTAGTAAATATGTTGCTTAATTCCTTTAGAATTAATATTTGATTCATTGCGAAATAATGACAATTTGAAAAATATTGTTTTACACGATGAGTTTAAATTTGTAAAAAATATAAAATATTTTTTCAAAAAAACTTTTGATGATAAAAATCTTACGTTACTTTTACCCATTATAGTATATACTATCTAATGGCGGATAATATAATTTATTCAGTGAATATGTCGAAACGTATTTGCTTTCACGTTATATGCTTTTATTAGTGAAACAAAATATAACGGTATGTTTTAATCAAAATTCTAAAAAGCAGAACTCTGATACAATTGGAATTTTAATTTCAATTATAATTTAATTTAATTTAATTGATTAAATTATAATTGAAATTTATTTTAAGAATTAATTTTTAGGATTGTTTTTAAAAATTTACTTTTAGGAATGCTCGCTCTTACAATATTCATTTTGACAAGTTTTTCTTTTAATATTGTGTTAGTAATATATTACACACAATAATACAGCTCTGCTCTCAAAACTGTATTACTCCCATTAATACAGTTTTGCTCTCACGCTCGTATTTGATAAAAATGTAGTTTTATTCTTTTTGATATAATAAAAAATGAATTTTTATTGTATTAGTTTTATTTATTATGAATAGTTTTAACTATTTAATTGATTTTCATAATAATGAATATAATGAAATGCGTTTAGGATTTTATTCACAATTGCAGTTATATATCGTGCTGCATGTAATCAAAATACAAAAGTATAAAAAAAGATCTGAAAATAGTGCATTAGCATCGAGAATAGGTACTTTACGATTTCAAGATTTACGCGATTCAGAATGTGAGTAAAGAAATCAATCAAAATCTCATTGATAGAAATATGAAACAAGTCTATTTAAATAAAACGCACAATAAACTGATCTGTTCATTTTCAATTGAAGTTACGATGTTTGTGTCGAACGGTAAATGCTATACTGTTAGATCTTTCCTCTGCTCTAAATAAGAATCAATTGGAAGATCACGAAGTAAGAATTTGCTGTTGAAATTCTTTACACAACTCCTCATTTTCATCTATTCGAACAATTGTTTCCTTATTTGGCAATCACGATACAAATGATGACATATAAACTGATTTTTTTATGTTACCCTTATATAAGCAATCTGCTTCGCGATCTCTAAGGAATCTTATAAATAAAATTAAACTAATTTTATTTTCAGTCAAATTACATCGTTAGAACCTTCGATGATTCATTCAATCAAAAATGCATTTCAATAACAAACAAAACCTCACGAGACTCATTGAGAATAGGGAAGCAAATAAAAATTCTTCATGAACTATTTACTGTAACTCTCGAACTATGGAAACTTTTATTTAATTTTATTTGAAATCTTTACTCATATTGCATATTTGTCTTTTAGTAAATGCAATAACTTTATTAACTAAATCTTAACTCAATAAATAAAGTATTGTGTTAGGCTACTCTTTTGATAGTATGATTGTTTATAATATTGTACCCCCAAATACGATTGAAATAAAAATGTTTTATCAAATTAAATACAATAGAAAAAAATATGACATTAAGATGTATATGAATCATAGCAATAAATATTCACAAGACAGAATGTAAATGAATTTAATTATTTTTTGAGCAAGTGCACATAATTTAAACTTTCAATAATATTAAATATATTTCAATAATACTTGCTTTATTAAAATATAGGCTTAAATAATATTACTTTGAAATAGTATATTTTATAAAAGTAAATATTTAAATGATTTTACAAAATTTGATCAATAAAAAAAACGTATTTTACTGCTTTTAGGAAAAAGAAAAAAAAATATATTGGAGTTTTTTAGTCTTATTTTCAATGATTTCATATTTCCATTTTCCTTGGAAACATCTGTTTTTATATAGTTGAAAAATAATTTTAGATTTTTTTTAATGCCATTCTCGAGTCTTTTACAAAATTACTTATAGTCATTATAAATTTGAGGCAGCAAAAACAAGCAGTAAAAATATTTCTTGTCTGAAATTTAAACATTTATCTTCTATAAAAACTATTTTAATCGGTTATTTCATTTTGATAAAATAAATCAGTTTTTTTTTCTAAACCAAATGATGCTTATTAGAATAAATCCATAGAAAGGAATTGTAAACTGTAATATAAAACTGTAATAATTGTAAATTCAAAAATATACTACTGGAAAAATTATTATGAAAAAAAATAGCACTTATATAGTCATTCTTTAAAAAAATCGCAACAGGACATTCTTAGTAGTATTCCTTATTTGTGTTAAGAAAGTGTTGAAATGAGAGGTGATACCGAATCTTTATTGCTAAAAATTTAATTATATGCTTCTAATATCGATGTTCAACCATTTTCGAATTTAAAATTGGCTAACAAATTCGGTAGATCAGAAGAGAGATAAATATTCATTGCAGATTCGTAGAGAAATATTCATTAAAAATTATCTAATACAATATCTTCAATTAAATTACTTTTCGCAAGGAATAATTAATTATTTCTTTTCTGAAACACTCAGTAAATTAAAGATTATTTACAGAATAAAGTTTATTATTTTTAGAACCCATTTTAATAACACTTCATATAAGTTTATTACAAATAAATGTTCTTTACCATTCACTTATTGTGTGAATATTTTAGAAATACGTTAGTAGTTTTGAAATTTATAACTAAAATTGGAAATCGCAACTGTTATTTTTTATATCAGTTAGTATTCCTCCGATTGATTAAAAGATCTTGTCCTTCATTTTCTACACACACTCATATTACACACACACACACACACACACACACACACACTCATATTACACACTTACATTATGCACACACACTCACATTACACACAAACTTGTATTACGCACACGCACACGCACACGCACACACATTGTTCAGTCAAAAGAAAGAATATGACAAAAATTATTTTAACGTGGCAAAATTATTTTTATTAAAACAATACTTTAAAACCATTCTTATCAAATAATCAGATTTTTTTTCGTGATAGTAATTTTGTATGTGAATGTCATTGATTGGTGGTGGTATTTTATATTTTATATATATATATATATATATATATATATATATATATATATATATATTTGTGCTCCAATTTTTCTCAATGGAACCTTGGAACTTTCTTTAATGTATTATCATTAAACACCGTTCATCTGTGTTAAAAAAAATTAATGAAGTTCCGGCAAATTATCGGCATAAATTTAACATTGAAATATCACATATTTAAAGCACTTTAGGAAGCACGAATATTAAAAGAAATTCTAAAAGTCAAATAGCTATCCTTCATTTTATTCGGGCCTAGTTAAAAAAATGTCATTAATGATATATAACAGCTTATTGGATTAAACTTGCACTAAATTTGTCTTTAATCTCTTTTTAATGAAGCGTAGGACTATTCCGATTCATTTGAGAATCTCTTCTTAAATAGGGAAATTTTCAAATTGTAAAAAAATAAAAAAATTATGTTTCCTATTTTTCCTGTTGCATTCTTAAATAAATTGATCATTATAATGTTGAAGGAGTATGTAGATATATTTAAATAATTAACTCGAATACAGTGAGCATTCTTCACTTTTTTGTAGTTGCTTAGCATTTTTGATATGTTGTTAGGTATTCAATTTACACAAAACACTTCATTAAATCTTATTACATACTCTTAATATAGCTGAGTCTCAACCCATTTGTTTTAAGTCTTTTTAAAAACAAATTTAATCCAATTTTCCTCTATAAAATTGGAAAATTGGAATAAATACTGTTCAATACTCTTTTTAGAATATAAAAATTACTTAAAAACTTTTCTAAAGGAAAAATGTAAATATATTTTCAAAACTTGATAATGTTTTTTTTATTATTATTCAAATTAAATATAAAAATGCAAACGGCGATGATGCTTGAATAAAATTTTTATTTTATCTGATCCATATAAATATAATTCTGCATTACTGACTGAAATAGAGAAGAAAAATTGGAGGAAAATGTTGAGCTGATTACCGGAAAGTTTCCTTAAAACAAATAAATGCTTGTGAGGAAAATTTTACGAATTTTTTGTTAAAATAATGCATACTTCGCTTTAACATAATCGGGTTTAACAAATGATTACATCCCGTGGGAGGTAGGGATAAAGAATAAATGCAAATGAAAAATTCTTTAAGGAATCGTCATAGTTCTTATTAAAAGTATTGTAAAACTCAATAAGCTTTGAATATGGTATTAACAATTGTTTTATCTGTAATTCTACAAATAACTTCATGTTATTTCAGCATTATTTCTCATTTCTTATGCCCAAATGTAAAAAAGTGAATGCTGAACCGCATACAATATCAAAGGTACTAAAGTTATTATCGCTCAAAAGAATGCTAGTCTTAAAACGCATCATATATAGAGAAAAATAAGATAAAATCCGTTAAAGCTTCCTTTCAGTCTACTGCCAAAGCTTTGGAAAAATTCTAGCTTGTAAGAGGATTAGATTCTATGTTTCAATAAACGTAAACGTAAAATAAAAAAAGTGCTGGGAAAAGACTTCATAAAGCTGGCTAAAAGTAGACTTGAAGTACTTAACACGGAAGGGAAATCGTATAAAGGCAAAGACTGTGAAATAAGTTTCCCTTCTTTTTTGGAAGTATAGATATGATTGCGGAAGCATGGATTCTGACTTTTCCCATTCAAAGCTATGTAAGGGTCTTATATAGATATAAATGCCAAAATACTTTTATTGACTGGTAATTCAGTTTGTTTTCGATGGTTTTTTGGACCAATCAAATGAAATGAATTTAATAATGAAACTAAAATTTTGAACTTTTATTGTAATGAGGGAAGAAGTGTTCCAAAAAGACTTCTTTATCGTTTTAGAAGAAGTATTCCAAAAAGGCTTCTTCATCGTTTTAGAAGAAGTACTCCAAAAGATTTCATCATTTTAGAAGAAGTACTCCAAAAGATTTCATCATTTTAGAAGAAGTACTCCAAAAGATTTCATCATTTTAGAAGAAGTACTTTGCTTAATAATTTTTTTCATATTGCATCCCTTTCTGTGAGAACGTGCCTTGATTTCCAATGAATTAAATGAATCGATATCAAAATAAATCTGGATAATAATTCAATGGTTTAAGGTTTTACAGATCATCTGGTTTATAAATTTAATGAAAAATTCTAAAAAGACGAAACGCAAATTTTTGATGCAATGAACAGCTAGTCTGACTGTGATAAAACTTCTAGAAAATCTTATTACATGAACTGATTTATTGTATGTTTACGGAATCGGCTGTTCTTTTTATCAAGTGTATTATTACTAAATATATTATATATATTTAATAACATATTATTGCTAATATACTATGCATAACTCGCTGATCTATAAATAATAATTATACTCTACTTCATGAAGATAGTTTGTCTTAAAATCTAGGCTTCAGATTTGTTTGTGAAAGTTGTAAAATATTTCTTATTACATGGCGGTTTAATTTAATTTAATTAATATTGTTTGGAGAATCATTAAAAAAACTAAAACGATGTATTACAAACAACAACTAAGATTTGCGTTTTTGGTTTCATAAAATAAACACAAGAAATTATTTGAAAATTGTGAATAATATATATGTATACTTTTAAGTGTAGTTATTTATAACAATTAATCGCAGAATTAAAACATTTGTTTCTAAGATAATTATTCAACTTAAGTATAGTAAATGATTAATAAGTGTGCCAATATAATTTCATGTTATATGCATTTATGTGCAGTTTTCAAAATACAAATAGAAAAAATATTCATGATAAAATAACAAAAATAAAGATGTACGAAATCATAATTTCTAATAACTTAAAAATGGTTTGAAAAAAACTGATTTAATATAATATTAAAAATATAAACTCAATTTAATAAAAATATTTTTTGAATATACAATTGCATAATATAGAATTATCGAATTTTGAATACTTTTTGCAACTTTTTATATAGTATAACCTATTAAATAATGTTTATGTTTAAAACAAATTGCTATTATATGATTATAACTACAGTTTTCATTGCCAACTTTTCCTTGCTTCTAAGATTATAACATACAAAATGAATAAACTATTATTTGCCTTTTTAACAAGCATAACTTCAACAAAAGAATAAATATTGATTTTATTTATAAATTTTATAACTGCCTTCTTTGAAAATGAAAACAATGGAATACATATAACTTAAAATTTAAAAAAATACCAGAAAGGAAGCTATTTCATTCTCTTAATACTTTGAAAGAAACTTTTTTACACATAGAATCAGTTTTACTGTTTTGAAAAAATGCAATAACTAAACCAGTTCTATTAAATATAGCAATGATCCTAATATGTATATATATATATATAATAGCATTCTTCGGCCTACATTTCCTTTGTACATGTATCTTGGCACTTAAACTAAAGCACTAAGCTAACTAAACTAAAGTATTCAAAGTATTTTCTAGAAAAATTTGATTTCAAACAAACAGAGGGTTTTAGAAGGAAGTGATTAAAACAAATTAACAAAAGAATTTTTACTTCTACTAACTCATTTATGGTGATAACTTTTACATTTAAATCATAATAAGATTTAATGCCCATTTAAGTAATTCTAAATCATTTTATTTAATTACTTTCAATGTGTAAAATATATGTATATATATAAAAAAATCCTTGCTTGTTAAATATAATTTTAATACCATATAGCTTGATGGAATCGACATGTTTTAACTCTCTTCTTCCTTTTGTAAAAATTATTTTATTATTTACATCCATGAAAAAAATTACTCTGATTTACATCGCCTTATTCTAGTTTTATATAACAGAACACACATTTTCGAATAGATAATTTATTAATTAAATAATTAATTAAGTAATAAATACTTTATATAATCCCAAACTCATTAATATTTAAAATTCACCGGGGTACATTTAACTGCAATTATTCGAAATATTAAATATTTATGTATTTGAATACTTTTTAAAAAAATTTCTGTGCGCAAAATAATGATTATTAATTTAATTCATCTTTAGCAAATTTTTTACTGATATATAACAATTAAGAACAACAAAATAAATAAAATATATTGCACAAAATTTTATACCCATTAGTCCAAGTGCCCCTATTTATTTATACTTTACGCATATATTTACAAAATTGTAAAACATATACTAACATGGAAAATTGCAGTTTATATTATATAACGCTGTTCTCCATTATTATTTATTAAATATGAAAAAAATTATAAATTAAAGTTTTTTTTACATAATTAATAAATAAGAAACATAAATTATATTTACTTGAAATATTTTTGACTCTCATGGCAAAAGTATTAAAAGGAATTCAGTGGCTTCTTACAAGAACAACAAATTTCAGTCTGTCTGATCATCAGTTATATTAAGCTATACTATTTTTGGATGAAGTCTATAAACGGTATTTTATTGCATAAACATTGCATTTTTCTTGGTAATTCAGTTCATTATTAAATTTTATATGCTGAAATAAAAATGTTTATTCTGAATGATCATCCTTTTTCATGATTTCTCCTATTATGGGAATCATAAATTATTACTGTCCTTGGAACAGACATTATCGTACTTTATTAGTATATAAAAAAAGACGTTAAAAGGCACTCTGATAAATATAAGGATTCTTTTTATTTCTTATCGATAACATTTATGCGTAAAAATGAAAAGAATATAGATATATTGATGATATAAAGGAATGCCAATAGTTTGTATTTTTGTAGGGATTTCTCATTAATTTGTGCATTTATTTTGAAATAAATGATGTTAAAAAATATAATTTTGAAAAACCAGTATTAATTGGAAACATAGATGTGGATATAATAAAACAGCAATTTTATTTTTTAAATAAATGTTTTGTTAACAAAGAATTTATACTGATTAAACACATTTTGATGTTCTTACAATATATATTAAATTTAAAATGACGCAATTTATAATTAAAATTATCCTGAAAAACAAGATTACACAGTACAACATATGAATTTTGGGATAATATTTATTATTTTTTTTTTACTTTCAAGAAATTCTGCTAATATAAGTCAAGATGGTATTGCACTGGAAAACGCAATAATTGCCATTTCTGTCTTTAAATTCAGAAAATGATTAAAATATTTTATTTAAGTAAATAACTATTAAATAATGACTTTGGATGATCGAAAGAAAATTTATAGTTAACAATACGATATTTTTTTGTCTTATATCATATTGTGAGTAAAAAATTCAGTCATATAATATCATTTGAAATTCACCATAGGGTAATAATCGTTATTAAAATTAAAATCTTAATTTTTTAAAAAAAATCTCAGATTTTATTATTTTTGTGATGTTATTCTATTTAAATAAATACTTTTGAACAACCTATATTTAAAAACAGATACAATTTCTTATGTACATCTTGTTTGCAATTTTCCATTGTGTTCATATTCTGAAAATCGAAAAAAAAATTTAAATATTCCAGTTGTTTTGATAATTTTCTTTCAGTCTAGTTTTTTTGCTAAATTAAAAAATAAACAATAAAATATATAGATTTAAAAAATCATACCCCTTTATTTTTATTCCAAATTATAAGTCTAAATTGTCTGAATTGCCAAAAGTCTGAATTGATTAGCTGGACATGACTTTTTTCATTTATTCCATAATGCTTAATGGGCCAATTTCATTTAATCAAATACATCATTAATATATATCTAAATTTAGTAAGTTAATCTACGAATGCATTCTTTATTTTTCAATTTACTATTAATTCATCGTCTTTCTAAGAAAACGACATTTTATTAGTGACAATAACAAAATTATTTATAACATATAATTCTTTTTTCTAATTTTTACATAGAGCAAATTATTTTAATACGTGATGTTGCATCAGCAATTTTCAATGTACGATTAAATATAAACGCTTGACTCAGACGTTTTAGACAACATATAATTTCCATATTCTCGTAAAACAGCGAAGTTCCTCTAATCGATTTACCTTCAACTTCCTTACATACAATCCCTTACAACAAAAGCCGTATTATATATTGTAGATAACTATCTAAATTTGCAAACGCCTTCCTTGGAGCAATTATAAACACTTTTGCCATCGACGGAAATGTGTTCTTGAAATAATACAACAGAAACTCGTTCTGCTATTCATTATATGTTAGCACCTAATTCCAGTAAAATCTTTAACTTATTGTTGAAATTCAGTCAGACTTATGCAGTTCAAACTGTGCCTTGTCTCAATGAGCTAATAATTTTCTACGGAAGATCAGATTTTCAATTAACATTTCAAATTGTTACGAATATATATGGGCAGTAGGCATTTAAACATAAAATACTGAATATTTAAACAATTTTTTAAAGACATTAGGTACACAATTTTTTTTCTGCAATTTCTGACATTTTTTTTTCAAATTTCGGGATAGATACATGTAAACTGGGAAGAAATGAAAATTTCTAAAATATTTCTCAGTTTCAAAAGTTACAAATTAAGATATTTAATATTTAAAAAAAATATTAACCCTTTTTTTAAAAAAATGCTTCTCGCACAATTTTCAATATTTTCCCCCAATTTTTTTTAAAGGAACCTTACACTATATTTAACAGAATAAGGTATCCGATTTTTGATACCTGTATTAGTTTTAAAAAAAAAGTTGATCAAAATTTTATGAATTTTTTTGAAAAATACGAGACATTTTCAATTTGAAAATTTGTAGAAAAAAATTCTAATCAAAATTAAAAAAAAAATCAATCCATAATTTTACTAAGCATATATTTTAGAGTGAGCAGAAAAAATGTCATGTAATCACAATAAAATGTGATTGACTTGTGTAGTAAACAGAATTTTGGGAAAAAAAGCAAACCTAGATAAACAGCTTGAAATTTTTCAACACTTAAAAAATTGTAATAAAAACAGCTCATCAAGCTGGTTTTTTTCTCAGAGCAATAATGTCGCATTTGTAAGTCGTAATATATCAATTTTATTAATACATATTAATACCGCCTTTATTAACGATCATTATCATATATAGGAATTAGAAGAAAAACACTTTTTCCCGATAATGCTTATGTAAGAGTATTATGTAAGTAATGTAAGAGTAAATGCTCTGCAATTTTGCTTGTCACATAATACATAGCAAAACTTCTAGATTACTTCATTGAAATTCAAATGAAATAAGTAATTTTGATGATGATTATAATAAGCAGTGAGAAATTCAATCGAAAAGAAAAGTGAAAGTAGTAAAACTAATAAGCGGCTAGGTTTCTTCCACATTAAATATATATGATGTAAACACTGGAAGTGGGCGTGGCACCTATACCGTGTTAGACAAAACAATTCCATATATCACTAAATATTTGCCCAATTGTTTTTAAATCTTCATATTAATAAATCAAATGTTCAAGGATAATTTTTTTACACAAAATTGGAAAATCGATATATTCTTCGAATTTCTTTGGGTACCATGTCCCCTTAAGGTTCAATATAGAATTCAAATTAATATATGGCTAAAAATTAATGTAATTTTAATAATAAATTGACTTAAAATATTATGCTATATTAAAGCTATTTCACACTCAATATGTTATTCAAGAAGAACATTTATTAATATATATTATATTTTTTATGTTTTTGCTTTGCATTTGCTAATGCAAGATACTAAATATATTCGAAGAAAATAATATTTAGTAAACACAAACTAGAAAAAAATTCTGTAGAGAAAAGCTTTACAACTAAGCAAATAAAAAACTTTCTTGTAATACATACATCTTACCCTCTGGCTTCGAACAAGCTAATAACATTCTCTGGGATTTTATGTATTCTTTGGCTTTGCAGTCATTGTTTACAATGGACAAAAATGCACAAACTTAAAAATATTTGAGAAAACATATACAAGATACTGAAGACTTGTTTTCAAAGCTAAACTGAAAAATAAGTAAGGATTTCATTGAAGATATCGCTTTATGTGAGAATTTATTATACTGAATAAAATATAATTCATAAATTTTTCAAGATATGCAGCAAAACTTGGAATTTCTTTGCGATTACATGTTATTTCAAAGTAGTGTTTAATAGCCTTAAAAAGGGTAACAGAGATGTTGCAATGACGATCGTAAACTTTCGAGTTCCATATTGAACGATAATCTTCCTGTTGTTCCTGAAATGTTAGCTGATAATACAATTGCAATCTTCATCATTTTATTAAAATTCAATTGCTCTTATGAATTCAAATTGTTATTTTATTCAGGAGCAATTTATTATTTTCTTTTATTCCCTTTTGAAATTCCGAGTTTTATAGGCTTTTTCAGTATATTAAGAAAAATGTATAAGTATAAAGGAAGTATAAAGAATGAAGTATAACGTTTCATTTAATTAAATTATGAAATCCTGTAAAGTTAAAAATAAGTAAATTTTTAGTAAACTTAAAAGCATTTTTTATTTTCAGTCAATTGAATACATGCAGACGGAGTTATACCTAAAGCGTTCAATTCAATTTAAGTAATAATATTAAATTGAATCAATCTTAATTTTAATTAATGAAACAATCCTATTATTTCTCAAATGGTTAAATATTAAATTTATTGAAATGTTTTTAAATAAAACTGAAGCAAATGGATGAAAAATTTTATCGCTGTATTCAATTCATTCAAAAAATTGCATGTAGGAACTTTTAAAAATGACTAAATAGAAAATGATTTATATTATCTTTCTCACAACTTAAAATTCAAACTTTAAATTCCGTACAATTTCACATTGAGAATAGGCATTATATAAAAATTAATGATATCGCTATGTAAATCAATTCTATATTAACATGTATGTTACTGTAGGCACATTTAAATAAAGTATTATTCAAAATATGTTTCGAAGAAAAAAATTTCAAAAGGCATGCTGAAAATATCTTTCCTTTCAACGCATTGGATTTTATCATTTTATATGTAGGTTCTTCGATTATAAACTTGTTTTACCTAACTAATCTGTAATGTATAAATTGATCTTTAATGTACTTTTAAACTTCTCACGTCATATCATCCATCTCAAACCATATGATTGGCGCAGTATAGCCTACTTTTGGCTCTTGCGCCACTAAACCTGAATTAACCAACCAACCAACCTTTCAACGCAATGACTGAACTTTTCAAATAATATATCTATACATATTCTGAAATTATTCACAGTTAATAATTTTTTCATTTATCGTTAACTTAATTTTATCAGTACTAACATCGCAAATTAAAGAAAATTCAAGTCGGGTTTAAACCATAAGATCTTTATAGGTTTGAATTCTGTGGTACCTTTTAATCGAACGAAATGTTTATTCCAGCTATATTTCAGCAGTTATTTTAAAATTTTCTTTACAAGATAAAAAGGCATTTAAAAAAATCCTCTTCAGTGCCATTAACAATATACTGCACAGCAATTCTGTCTTTAGGATGTTTTCACAAAAGACTAAAACAACAAGGAAAACGTCTTTCTTTGGCATTTCAACTACAATTATAATTATTGTGACTGCTGATTGCTACAATTATCAATTCGCAGAATGCTTGTACTCAAAAGAGTTCAGTTCTTCAAGTACGATTAACAATACTGAACAACTTTTTTGATTTTCTGGAACAAGGAGAACGATATAGGAATTAAACACTGAAGTGATTTCAATTTTGATTTAAAGTTCTGTTTAGCATCCCATTCCAGAAAGAGACATTTTATACTTATTTTCCAAATATATTAAGCAGATACTCTAGAATTAGAGAAATATCTTGGATGCTGACCTTATATTCGGCTCCTTTTTTAAGAACAGGGGAGAACGGGACTAAAAACTGTTTTTGGAAAAATACTTACTTTTAATTTTAATTTTTTTCTTATTCCTTGAATACAACTTTCTTTTTTATAGCTTAATAATTCTATTTAAAAAGTTTGAGCAAATTTTTGATTTAAACATAAGAATTATTTTTCAAAATGTCTCGGCTTTTACAACTTGCTCCGGATAGGAAACACTTTATAAACAATAAGAACAACAATATTTAATTTTTTAAATACTTTATTGTAAAATGAAATGAATTTGCTTATTATTGTCACTTTGCACTGAAATAGTTAATATCAAACGATTTACACTTAAATATAGAAAAAAAATTAATAAACATTCCATCGCACATATTTTGTATCTTAATTTTGCGCATTAAGCATTGAACTCGTTTACATTTTAGAGCTTCACGGGCAGCGGAGATTTGTTTTAAATGTTTTGGTTTTGGTGCTGGAGTTTTCTTGTTTCTAAATCCTATCTGCCCAAAGAATAGCCATGCCAGCAGAGATAACTACAGGGACAGACAAATCTACAGGGATCAAATTTTTTTCCCACATGTGCGGCGTGGAAGTTTAAAAATAGGAATTCAACTTAAGCATTATCCTCGTCATCAGAATGCTGATAAAAATTACTCAGCCTGTCTCAAAAGAATCCTAGCGTAACTTTGAAACGGGATATTAATGTAATGTAGAGCGCAATAATATGTCGAAAGTCATTGTATGCATCTTTACAAGCTGGAACAAAATATTTGTTTCTTTTTCAGAATGTCCAACTTAATTCAAAATCCACTTTTTTCTTCGTTTCCTATTTTGGATTTTTAAAAAAATTAAATGTATCATTTTTCCTTGTTCCTTCTTGTATTCATATTTTATTAATTACGCCGCTATGTTCTTTTTTCCATTGCTTCTCTTACAGATGGTCATTAGGAAGAGATCTTTTATTAAGTCTTTGTTAGACCTTTCTCAAGGTTATTCCGTACGATTTGATCTTGAGGGAAGATTAGAATTAGATTAGATTAGATTTGCAAGAAAAAGATTTGATCTTGAAAGTGTGTGCTAATATTTAAAGCAAAAGTGTGAACTATATAAATCAAAAATCAAGATAAAAACTATATAAAATATTGTTACAGCTTACTGCCTCCTATAATTTCGACATTTTTGTAGATTAATAAAAATATTTCCATTAGGAAAAAAATTAAAGCAGTTTTTTTTTAACTTAATACATAAGCGAAATAAATAAAAATATTTTTTCTAAAATTAAATATTTTTGGAGAATCAACTGCCAATCATATTTTATGGAACATCTTTCCCCGTTAACTAGCATTAACTGTTCATATCGATTTGCTCTACAAATTCACAACCTTTTATTACCAGTTAAAGGTTGAACACTAATAGCACTCATATAGAAAGGCTAGTTTTAAATAGTTTTATCAGAAATTCCTATTAAAAATTTAAAAAACTTGGCGTTCCCCTATGTTCTAAACATATTAAGATCTTATTGCTTGTCGTCCAGTCAATTTCAGTTTCTGGCGTATTGAAGAAAATATTTGTCATTAAAATTAAAATATAAAAATAGAGAAAAAATTTAAAAAATAAAACAATAGCGTTATTTTGTTATAAATATCGAAATAATGCTACAATGATTCAAATTGATGTCATAATCACATATTAATTAAGCTGGGCATATGTTTTGCAAATGCATCCGTATTATTTAGTAAATATATTTATGAATGATACAAATATGAAATGTGTTTACAATTTAATTACCTTATTTGCTGTAGTAAATTTCTTACTAATCTCAGATTTTAAATGTTGCGAAAACAACAGAACTAATGTATCAAAGGATAGATGGAATTCGTATATCAAATGGAACTGATATATCAAAGGATAGATCTTTATAAGTCGTGCAGAGAATAAAATCACCTTCCATTCCAAAAAGATAGTGGCCTTCCTCTCATTGTTTTTAAATTCTAAAACTGATATGTTAAAGCGCACACAGAAGCCGTTCTGATCAATAAATTGTGTGCGAGTTCTAAGATTTTTAATGCAAATAGCAAATTCATGTTTATTAAACCTATTAACTAAATTCAAGTATATCTTCCTTTCACCGTTAACCATAGGGAATAATTAGTATTTTCGTTAAGATGGGTTAAGAATATTTTATCCCCAAAAGTTCCATATAAAATATATATATATATAAAAGTAGCTTCGTTCAAAGATATCTAAAAGGCTTTTTGCTTTCAAAAATAAACTAGTAAATCAGGCCTAACTTTTGAAAGTTTTAGACAATGCATTCTAAAATCATTTTTTAAAAATCATATTTTTCTTAAGTGAAATCAATATAATGCTATTTTTAAAAGATAAATTTTAATTTTATGCAAATTAATTTGGTCTTGTATTTTAAAACTAATTAAGTTTTTTTTTCTTCTTTCTGGTTATATCATTGTGAAAAGAAAGAAAACAAAAATTAAATATAAAATTAACAAAATTTTCAAAACAGAAAATGATTTTCTGAATTTCTATAGAGGGTAAATGAATATCTTTAGTATGTCTGAAGAAAATATAAATTGTATGAAGTTAATTTTGGTTCATTATGAGAAATGAGATTTCATAAAAGCATTTTTAATCATTATAAATATTTTTCCTTCCAAACGTAAACAGAGCTAGAAATAATGGAAAGATGCATAATCATAACAGCTATTTTCAAAACAGAAACATAAAACAAAATTACCGAAATTATTCGAACCTTAAAAAATGCATATATAGCAGTCTGAAAAAAATTAAAGAAAAAAATAATGAAATCACATTGAATATTATTTTTTACGTACAAATGAAAAGGTTTGTCAATATGTCAAAAATATAACTTTGAAAATAAATTTTTCCTTCCAAATACGCGATTGAAAATTATTTCTTATATTTGTTGACATTTAAATTTAGAAAAAAGATTAAAATCTTTGAAAACGTAATTTAAGATCATTTTTCGAGTGCTTAAATAAGAATGCTCTTTAATATAACACCAGAAAAATCAAAGCGTATTCGAATATTTTTAAAATAAAATTTTCATATTTGTAGCACTTCGTAAATTATCCTATTTCAAAAAAGAATAAACATATTTATACATTTCATATCTATGAAGTTCTAAATAACATGTTTAAACAATTTTTTATTCGATTTCTCTTAATAATTTCTAGATATAACGAAAAGCCACGAAAAAAATGCAAAAAATAAATATTTTGTTTGCAAACTTTTGGATAAAAATATAAACTTTTACAAATTAAAATTAAAAACACTTTTATCACAAATTAATGTTAAATAAAGGGGAATAATGGATATTTATAAGTAAAATTATTAAATCTACTTATATATATTGAAATAATAATTTACGTCATTTAAATTATTTCCAAGAGCAACTACGTCAATAATTATTTAAAATTCTTTTATAAACTAGTTAATTGTCTGCTTTACCCAATAATAAGGCAGAAGTAACAAAAATCGTTGTTGCATGTCTGCCCACCCTCTCATTATTTCACTACCATTTTTCCACCATGTTTACTATTTCCTCATTGATGTCTTTCTTATCTGAATACTGGACATATAACACGGAGGCTTTTGTAGACTATTTTTTCACTTTTGAGTTGTAGTTTAAACAAGCGACTTACATAGAAAGAGATATTTCATCTGATTATTTTTACTAAGTATGTGGCATTATATAGTAATAAAAAAACAAAGGAACGTCTCAGATTTCATTAAAAAAATACAGTTAACTCATTTTGACATGCAATTAGGAATTGAAGACAAAGCTTTTGCCCCACACAAGGCATGTTCTGTGCAATTAGAGATATAGTTAACTAGAAATAGTTAACCCCAAAGTTTTAATTACACCACTGCATAAAAACATCAAAACATATAAAATGATTTGCCAAAACATTACTAACAAAATAAAGGAAATGTTACGAATAAATTAGTGAATAGTTCCGTCCATTCAAAAAAGAAATTTTTTAGGATATGACATTAGGAAAATAAAAATGTGAGCTCCAAATCGAAATAAAGGAAAAGAAACTTTTAAATCTTTTGAATTCTTAGTACTACGTTGCAGACAACATATAAATTATAGAAGTTATTTTCATTTTGCTCATTTAACTCTATACTATTACAGTCAAAGTTTAACTGCATCCAGCAAGCAGCCAAGATAAATGATTTCGCCAAAGCGTAAAAGAATATTAATGAAAATAGAATATCAACTCGATTTCAAATTATTGTTGGTTGATAAAAATCAAACAAAATAATTAAATGACTTTTTTCAAATATTGCATTTTTTACTACCTATTTTTATCATGTAAAAGTGTTATGAAACACATTTATTTCCTTTAATCAGCAATTTCATATAAAGAAAATGTCTTCTTAGAGCAAAAACTTTCAAGAAATACAATCTTCAATGCTTTTTTATATAAAATATAATCTTAATCATTATCTTTAAAAATAAGGTAATATCATCAACAACCTCAATTCATTGCATTTGACACAAAACAATTTTTAGGTTATTAAAGTATTAAAGATACTAATGCTAAAATCTCTAAGATACTAATGTTAAATTCTTTTAGATAGTAATAAAATAATACTAAAGTCTTTCCGATACTAAAGTGTAAAAGAAAAGTATAGCAAATATCAAAAGTATCGATCCTGATATTTTGATGATTATCTGCATTTTAGAGATTCCTGGATTTTTAAAAAAATATTGGTATTACACCTAGCAATTTGAGATATAGTAAATAAATAACTCAATGACCTAGAAGAATGATGTGTGTCCATCCTCAACATTTGCGGATTTCTACGAAAATTCGGATGATATTGAACTTTTTCCTCTCTATTCCCTTAATGCCCGTATATCAGTAAAATGACTTGACATTAAATACCTAGTTATATGAAACTTGGTTATTTTTTCTTGCTTATTTTTATCCGACAAGAAGCAATTGTATTGATAATTCATTAAGTATACATAATGGATTGAGAATCATATTACATAATTTAGAGGCAAAAATTGTTTTATTCCTACATCATCCAAAAATTAATACAGCGTAAGACACACACATCAAATCTCTATTATGGAATGAATAAGCTGACTGAATATAGTCTCATGAAAGGGAAAAAAACATTCTTTCTAAAAGCAGAAGTTGATGATCGTGATTGGCTGAGATTTTACTCTCCCGTCATTTTATTCTTCCTTTTCTGTCAGCAGAAAAGATAAAGAAAGAAGGGCTGTTATTGACATTAGCGTGTATTTCCATTTATTTTTCCCATTTGGCATTTTATAGGATAAATCCTATAAGAAGAATAAACCTATTGATCCAGAAACTGTTAGAATGCATAGAAATATACATATGCAAATTATATGCAATATGTGTGTATTAAGTCAAAATGATTAATCGATCATTAATATTGACAAAGGTGCTAAAATATAATATCTAATAATTATATGGATCATAACATTTATATAGAAAGACATTTAAGATTTTTAAAATTTATGATTTATTATTTTAGTTTTTAAAATCTTAAATACATTTATGTACGCATTTCCTTCTTGAATTTTAAACTATTCTTTTCCCACTAGTTATTTGTGATATATACTTGCTTAAAAATTTAGAAGTTAGCAGAACTTCATTATTTCAGAATATTTTATCGTACAATTCATCCAGAATATCGTAGCTTAATTGAAATTGCATCAAATTTTAAAGCAGAATATTTAGAATAAGGCAAGACAGTCAATATATGAAACCAATAAAATCTTCACTATTTATTTATCTCGAATTTTACTAAGATAATCTTAGGAGTTTTATTATCATTTTAGCATTTTCGAATCGCATATGAAAAAAAAAAGCATATTTAAGATGTTATGTTTTCACAATCGGATACTACTTTTAAAATACGGGTACAAGAGTAATTCTTCTAATAATCAAACCCTTATATTAAATTATTGCTTAGATAATCAAAAATACTGTATTTTATATATTTCATTTATTATATGATGTTCAATTCTACAAGTAATTATTAAGTAACCGAATTTCAGCATTAAATATAATAAATGGAAATAAAGGTTCACCAGAAATAATTTATTAAAAAAAGGATTTCTTTGTTGTAATCAAAACTTACAAATTCATAGAAAAAGAAAATTTGAAGATAAAATTATTCAACAACAGAAAGCATAGATTTCAATGTAAAAATATCTAATAATAATAGGATATGTACATCTTATTTTTATATAACAACTTGACAGAATCGGTAAAAGCAAAAAAAAAAGTAATAGTAGCACACACACATATAAGAAAAAAGCATATAACATAAGAAAAAAGTTTAAAACTGAGAAATATAAAATACTTAATCCATCATTGTTAGATCATACTTATTTTTCAAAAAAAAAAATCTATAACATTATGATAAAGATTGAGCTTTCCTAAAGTCAAAATTTCTCCTCAAAAGACGTTTAGGAAAATATATTGGAAAACCTTCTATGATACATTAAACTATATAGTCATTCATTCTTCGAAAATGATGTTCCTATCAGAATAAAGTTAAGGAATGTTTGTACTAAATAGTGATCAGTTTTTAATGTTTCTATCACGACTCTGATTCTTTCATTAGTTTGAGAAATATGACTTTGATGAATTGAACATATGAAGCATTTCTTCCCAATCATGTTGTTGCTTAGCATACAAAATAAATATATATTTTTTGCTTTTGCTGGTAATGATTCAAGTACTGTTTTAAAGAGATTTTATTAGTTTCAGAGAATCAACATTTATACACAAAAGTGAAAACATAATACAAATATCTCTGTCGAGTCTTAGCAATTAGTTAAATCGACCGATAAAATAATTAGAACGACATTTTTTTTGAAATAATGATAATCGATATGGGGTTAAGAAATGTAGATTTTTATGGTTACAGAAGAATAGTGAATGGTTTAATGCTAAATATTTTATCTTCAAATGCTCGAAAAGGAGGTTGTTTGTCATCTAAAATTCGTTCTTGCTTATAATGATAAATTATTATTATATTTTAGCACTTGTTTTGCGTTAGGGCTGGAGGGCTTGCTTTGACTGTATATTTTTAATGGAAATTAATTCACTTGAAATAACATCAATATATAATATTTTAAACACTTTATTCTTTATACAAGCATGTTAAAATTTCGAATTTTAAATTGGATTTTTTGCGATTTTGTTATTGATAAATTTAATTACTAAGATACTTAAATTAAATTTTTGTTTAACATTGGAGTTTTAAAATATTTTCAATATTAGAAATATATAAATATCTTTATATTAAACTTCGATTTCTTTCTTTAAGACATTATAGTGAATATTAGGCTAGTAAAAAAAATGCGTAAAATATATTGTGTACATGGGAAGAGAAGTTAAGTATGATCCAAAGGGAATATTTTGAAAAAAAATGTGCAATAAATGATTAATAAGAAATTCAGATCCCTTTGACAATAGTTATTGAAATATTCAACAGGGATTATCTGACCATATTTTAAAGCTCTCAAAATTTACGAAATTCTCAAATATTGATCCATAAAGTCATACTAATATAACGCAGAATAAGAAAATGGAGAGTGTTTGAATCTCCCTGAAAAATAAAAACCAAAATAGGGAATATAAAGATATAATTTCAGAATATATTTGCTTTAAAATAACGAAGGTTTAAAAATTTCACAATAAATTTTATGCTCTAATATTCCTTAAATAATAAAAACAATGCTGTTGTGACTATGCTTTATCGAATGCATTTAAGAAATTATTATAATGACAGCAAGGCGTATGCATATGGGGATATTTGTCTGACCAGAATTAGATTAAAATAAATTTAAAAAAAAAACTGAGATCGAAATGAGTGAATTACTCATAAGTTAAAACTTTGTAGAGGAAAATAAATTTATGATATGGTAATTTGGTAACATTTATTGAATTAAATTCATCAGAAAACTCTTGGATGAATCTATTTAAAAGCAATAAGACAGTTGGATAGTTGTTTCATTTGCAAATATTCAGCAGTTCTCAGAAAATAATTTTCTTTTCTGGTTAAGACGGGAAAGATCTTTTTATTGCCTTTAAATCTAAAATTTAATATCTAATTTTATTTTACTATAAATAAAACATATCTGCTCAAACTTTAGAAATGGAGGAATTTAATAAATCCTTAATATTTTTATCTTGGAAAAAAGTATGTCTTAGATAATTGTACATGTGTTTGAGCAGCTTTTATGAAAATTATTAATATTCATAAAGTTTTATTACTTTTGGTTAGATCAGCTTACTACTTTTCTGAAGAATTTAATTTAACCAAACCGACTTCAATAACTTCAAAGCAATGAACCATTTATTATCATACTTCTACATATTCGATCGTGAACTACTTTGCTGACCGGAATGGCATTTTCCGTTTCAAAACTAATTCTCGTTTAATGCTGGTTATATTAAATGTTCCATATGTTTGAAATGTTTACCGATGACATTGTTATTGATCGATGCTTAAGAATATTAATATTTTTTATTCGGATATTATTTAATCACTTTGTATTCTGAAATTATATAATCACGTCTCTTGCATGCCATTTTTGATTCAGTTACCAACAAAAATAATTCCATCAATATAAAAAATTAATGAAATATGGAAACATTTCTCTTTGGAATTCTGACTTTACAAAGAGTATGCATACAGTTAATTACTGATTATTTATCAGAAATAAATTTATATTAACAGTTAATTTCTTATTATTTATCAGAAATTTATATTTATCTGAGAAGATTTGAATTTTAAAAAATTAAAAGGGATAAAATAAAAATAATTTAAAATAAAAAATTGATTGTATTAATTCTCTAGTCAGAATTTCTCTTTGGCATTTTAAGTTTACTGATAGTATTCACATAGTTAATTTCGAAACTCTACAAGGAGTTTCTATTATATTTTATTTAAGTTAAATATCACAAAATCACTAAAATTTCCTATTTCCGACTAGAAAAGGTATGCATATTGTGAATAATTTTATAATTTCTTCCTGTTAATATAATATATTTGTATTAATTTTGTATCACCATATTTTTAAATATTGATTGCAATTTTATCTTCTGTCGTTTGGATTAAGAATTTAAGGATCAAATTGGACATCAAAAGTATTTCCAGATGATAGGAGTTTACGAAAATCATTACGAACTATTTCTGATGCTGCATGTTTTAACAAATATTTAATTTATTGAATTATTCTAAGTCTGTTGCACTAAGAAATAAATTTAATTTTTTATTATGAAATTTTAAGACATTATGCAAAATATGCTAAATTATGAAAAAGCAAGTTCGATCGAAAAGTATAAAACAATGTAGAAAGGTACAAACGATTTAAATAAATTCATATATATAAATGAAAATTCATATTCATATTCCACATGACTAGAATTTTGAATGACTAGAATTAATATAATAATGTGTAATATAAACTTTATTTCGGATTAAAATATGGAATTTTTAGAATTTTACTTGTTTTAAAATTTAGAATATTCCATTTCTTATGACCTATTCTTCCTTTAATTTAAAACTCTTATACAGAAGGAAATGATCTTTAAAAAAAATATTACTTTATGTTTCTATAACACTAATTATTCTTGTTTTATTATTATGCAACAAAACATTCTATTTTATATTCAATATATATAGAGAGTTAAAATATTAGAGTCAAGTTTGAAAGATCGGACTTTTTATTACTATATCAATGCAACATTTTATTGCCATATCGATCATACTTTATATAAAAATGTAAGCAATATTTAAAAAAAATTACCATATATTTAGCTGTAGGAAAAAACTTGGATATTCCTTGAAAGTGTAAACATGGAATAAAAAATTTTTAAATTTAAATCTACTTTATTTTTTTATCAAATGCATTTTAAGACTTTTAAAGTAAAAATGCTTTTTAATTTTGTTTTGATATTCAATTTTTTAAATTAAAAATAATTTCAGTAAAAAAAAATAATGAATTTCATAAAACATAGAATAAAAAAAACAGTTTTTAGAATAGGAACATTAATATGGCGAATTAGATTATTGGCTATCTTAGTAGAATTTTAAATGCATACACTATGCATAAATTAGAATGTTTAAATTCAGAGATCTGAATTTTTATGTCAAGCAATTTTCTTCACAATAAAAGGCTATATGGCTGCACAGAATATGTAAATAAGATTAAATGAAACCAGCTAGTTTGTTACAGGCCAAACATTAAAACATTTTAAAATAATTAGTAACAATTCAGCAGTAAAGAAAAATGGTATTTTTACCAAGAATATAGAAGGCAAATAAAAAATCGTAGAAGCTTGGGATGTAGTAAAGGAAAGAAGAAAGCTGTAGCTTCATAATTCATAATATATATTATAAGTAAAGTTCTAAAATATTTATTTTAAAAATATTAGAAGATGTAAGTATAATAAAATTCCAAATACCTTAGATTATTTCGGTTTTTTTTATCTTTTGTGATTTTTATCTCTCAGCCGTATTTCTTGTTAACCCTTTTTATGCGAAATTCACAAAAACATTATAAAATGTTTCACAACTAAGGAAATGAAATAATAAGTAACATTCACATAAGTAATAATGCAGTAATAAGCTTTTAATAAGTTTAATCAATTATTATTTTTAATTAATAAACAATGATACTCTTATTTTAATGAAGGCTTCAAAAGCTTAATTCTTAAAAACGGATGAATTCTCAAAAAGTGACATTTCAGAAGCATTTCAGTTAATTTTTAAAAAGAATGTTGCTGTTCTGCTTTAAATTAATGTAATTAACAACACAGAGCTCAAAAGAAATTCCTTGAAATCTGAATCGAAATAATTAATCATTTCTTGTATTTCTAAAAATGAAATGTTCCATCAGAACTTTTTAATGGATTCTTTTCAATCGATAGAAGTTTGTTTAAAGTCGAATATGAAACGACAACTTCTCGCTAATTGTATTACCTCAGAGTTGTTTCAATGAAACAACTGTAAGGAAATTCCCGTAATTTATTATTAAAACAATTCATATTAATAGAATGCAAGAAAATTTTACTTATCTATTTTAAATATTTTTTCATTATAGACAAATTATGTTATTATATATAATGTAAACATACGCTACTGAATATCAAAATGCATATTATTAAAAGCATCATTCTTTATTAGAATTATCGAAATTATACTTTTAAAAAGTTCCTTCTATGATTGGTGGATTTATCTGAAAACAAATTTGTTCATTATTCTGTTGAATTTTTTTAAAGAAATTTTTAGTGCATGAAATTTTAAGGGCTAAAATTTTTAGTGCTGAAGGAAGAATTCTATCAAATCCGATTTTTATTTTAATGTTTATATATCGTGAGCTCTATTTATACCATGAAAATGAAACTGATAATTTATTCTCTTGGCTGCTGATTCAAATTTACTTTTTATTTTATTGAAAAAATTATTGAAAATTTCAAAAATAAGAAATTTTTAATATGCAAGAGTTAAAAAAATTTAACTCAGAATTTCTCAGAATTACTTTTATTATTATACAAGAAATGAGTATAAAATACAATGAGGAATACACATAGGAATTTTTTACCTACTTTAGCCACGGAATAATAGTAACTATTTCAAATATTGATAAAGAGGAAATCAAATAAACAAGGCAATCAAAAGTACCTGAACAAAATTGAATATGCATATTTTTATATTGTTATGTATGGACGAAAGAGATTTCTGTTATAAACAAAGATTATACATAAATTTCATAATATGCTTAAACCCGCATTCTATAGTGAAGATTCGATCTCGAGGAGGTCAATCACAAACTGATGAAGGAAATGGTTTGGCACGATACCTTTTCAGAGAAAGCTGAGAGTAATTTGTACTTTTATCAATGATTTTTTATACTTTGAGGGATATTTAAATGCGATATATTCGAAAGATATAAAGAAATTTAGAAAATTCGGAAGTTTTATATGATCTTTGTTTATAACAGAAATTGCTTTCTTATAAAATAAAAAAATGATAAGAAATAAATTGAAGTATTATATTAAATTAAATAATTGGAATATAATGGCATATAAAAGTTTAATTATATACTTAGAAAATCTGAATACGTCTAGGAAATATTTTTTTTTCAACCCGTGTGAGTAAAACGTAGCATGATTCCTTTCTTAAATGTCTTCAGATTCATCTAAATAGGAGAACTTATATAAGAATTTAGGAGGAATATCGCCAAGATTCAGAAATATATTAATAAAACTATCAGCTGTAATATATTTGTTTTCCAATGGAACCTAAATCATGAGAGTCCATATAATTATTATACATGAATTTGAACATTTATATGAAATGCATAAAATTTGGAAATTCGTTAAATATATTTGTGTAATTATAAATTGCATTCATAATTTAAGTCTAACAAAATTAGGCACTCTAATTTTATCACAAAAATAAATTGGCCACAAAGAATCACTTTATAATTTTAATGAATATTTCCCGGGCACCTTTAATTTTCTTATTCTGTAATTAGTAATAGGAAACGAATGTACCTAAGATGGAAACATGCACTTAATTTATATGTAGAAAAGTCTGCTTAAACTTTATACATTTCATATAATCGCTCAAAAATTCATTTTTCAAATATATTATTTCAGAAAAATCTCCTGTCATTCGATTTCTGTATAAGAGTAACAGATATTAAGCCTACTCCTTGTAGGTACATTTCTGAATTTTGGCTGCATCCAATTTGAATTTTTACTTAAGCTACCCTATATATACATATATTTAAAACCATGAAAAAATCCTCCTGCGTTTCTCTCATTTGCAGAGAAATATTATTTATTATAGATATTATGCTTTTACAATTATTAGAAATATTTAATTTTAATTTAAATTTTAATATAATTCTTTCATAAAAACTTCCCAGTATTTTGCACTAATTTTGTGTTTAGTCGTTTTGATTTAATCGACTAAACTGCAATTAACTAACTTAAATTATAAGAACTAATAAAACACACAAAATTACACAATAATAATAAGCAAACTATTATTTCAAAATTCAAATCCAAGCAAGATGTACCACAATGCAATTGAATCGGACCAAACAACTGCAAAAGTATTATCACACTATACAACCAGCAAAAACATCAATAAAATAAAAGCAAAGAACATACCAGTTGAATGTAAAAATAATCCAAATGCATTTATAAAGAAAACTAAACCTATCACTGCAAAAAATTATATCAAACTAAATTCAACTTTCCCGCGCTTGAAGCTGAAAACGCCTACAACGTTTGGGTAAGGTGCTACCCCATCAAATGAAATAAATTGAACAATCTCAGCGCCATCTATTGAGTTGGAAAAAATACAAACTAGAAAGCATATTTTTAGTTGTGGAAATATTAGAATATAGGCTGGAAAATATATAAACCTTCTCTTATTAAAACGTTTATATTACAATAGTTTTTTTGGAAAATCATTGAAAGTTAGGTTTTTAATAAGATCTTTTGTTGTTACAAGTAATTTCAAATCCATTCTTAATCAGATTCTGTTTTCATGTAAAGAAAGAAA
Organism: Argiope aurantia; assembly: GCA_026543865.1. Classification (NCBI taxonomy): domain Eukaryota; kingdom Metazoa; phylum Arthropoda; class Arachnida; order Araneae; family Araneidae; genus Argiope; species Argiope aurantia. The sequence continues at coordinate 59,265 of JAPMOR010065325.1, forward strand.
ATTTATTTCCGTGTAAAGGTTAGGCTGCAAAATAAATCTTTAAAACTATATAAACATATATTTAAAGCAAAATCACTCACCAAAAAGGCAATTTCTTTATCTTTTTTTTTTTTTTTTTTTTTTTTTTTTATTTGGGGATGTTGTAAAGGTGGGATGAAATCATCTCACTAACCCTCAAAGATTTATAAACTTATATGAAACAACATGTGAATTATTAATCGATGCATCGCTTTTAGCTTTGTTGAACGTTAATTTTGATAAGTTAATTCATATTTGTATTTTAAGGATTAATTATAAATTGCTATTAATGAGTACTTTGAAGTATTTACATGTATAATGAAATGAACATTTTAGCACAACAAAATAAATAAATGTATTTTATAAATAAAATAATTTTTGAAATGTTCCGATGTATTTTTAGAAACTATATGATAAAATAAAGTAAATTATATCATAACACTAATTTTGCTGCCAGTTAACTTTTCTGATCTATAAGCGAGCAAGCCAGCGTAAGTAATAAATCTTAAATTTTAGAGAGGCAAAACTCTTGATATTAAGACTTCAAAAACGAAAAAATTATGCTACGAATAAAAGTAAAAATGAAAATTATACCTTGGAAATTAACCCTCTGGCTGAGTAATTCTTTTAAATTGCTGATTAGGGGCGATGTTTGCAAATAAATTCAAATAGTTTTTCAAAGAAAGTGAACTGATACTATATGTTGCGTGATAATCTATACTTATAATGAAGCTCAATGTGTGTGTATGTGTTTTTGTGTGTCTGTGTGTTGGCGCTCTACAGGCCAGACCATTCAACCTACAGCTACCAAATTTGGCACGTGTATACCTTGGAGGCCGGGAATGTGCACCTGGGGGTTAGTGTTTCGAATGTTTAATTAGAATTTTATTTATTTAAAAATTAAGAGAAATTTTGGAGTGTTTCTGCTATTACTTCCTAAAATATTACCGCACAAAAAAAGATAATTGCATGAAGTTAAAGATCAAAAATTTATCTTTTAAATGATACCAATGATTTAACCTTAAAATTAAATTTCTATTTTTAATGAAGTTTAAAATAAATATTTTAACTATATTTTTCAACAATTTTTTTCGTACAAAATAAAAATAAAATTTAAGCTGCATGAGCACGTTTTGCATTCATGGGGAAAAAAATTAGCTTTTTTCAAAGTGTTGCCATTACATTGATTAAAGCTCCAATTAAAAATAAATTAAGTTATTTTGGAAATGAAATCTGCAAAAATATAATTTTCGGCACGTGTCTGTAGAAAATAAAACAAATATGAAATATTATTTTTTCTAAAAAATAAATTCAAGAAAAATATTTTTATGATCTTTTACACTCTCTATATTATTAATCCAATGAATCAGTTTTATTTTAAGGCAAGTTTTGTTTAATATGAACAAGATATCCATTGAAATCAGGGCCACGCAGCTAATTTGTAATTCTTTAGTAAGATACATATCTGCTAAAATGGTCTAAATGGAAAATGATTGTATTTTATGTAACTTGATTCAATAAATGCTCTAATAAATAACGAATTTTTGATTTTACATAAAGCTTCTGCTGTGGAAATCACGATTAACAAAATGTTCTTGAAACACTAATATTTTAAATAAAAAGAGTTAATTTCCAATCAACTAAATCAATCATTTAAACTGACTGATTTATGAAAATTTGAATATCACTATTCAATAAAAAAAGGATAATTTTAGATTTTCCATCAATCGTTTTAAAGAAAATACGCCAATCAGCGCGCAGGTTTCTCAGGATTAATTGGCCTAAGATTATAAAAATGTTGAGTTTTTCTAAATTTTTAACATTCGAAGTTTCATAAATCAGTCTTAGTTGATCGTAGAAAATAGAAACACTCATTCATTTATTTAAAATTTGGTGGGCCCAGAATATTTCTCAGAATATGATAGCTTACTCCATTAAATTTAGACTTCATAATTTTTGAAATATATTTATAAGCAGGAACAAAATATTTTAATTGATTTCATTTCAATCCTTTTGAAAGCAAAACTAAAAACTGAATTTTATGCTGAATCTGAGAAGTTTTTGTTGAATTATTCTTTGAGATATTACATAAATTATGAAAAATATTTTGTAGTCACGTAAGACTTAAATATCGAGCGATTCTGTTTGCAATACTCATATTCTTTATATTAATTATATATTTATATTAAAAAATATCCTTATATTAATTGCAATTTCGTCATTTCCACTTTAAATTAAAGTTGAAGTTTTACCGGAAATGACAACAAATTGGCAAAATATATATAGTAAATTGAACGAAACGATCTAAAGAACAGTATAAGTTTGGTATGACTATCAAAATTTGAAGATTAAAAATGTTTTGTATGAGAATCTATTAAGAGACGAGTTACTTAAGATATTTATTTGAAAATTGTAGCAAGCGGTAATACTGGCTAACCGGCTGGTCGCCAAAGGCGGCTAGTAATAAAAATATGTGATCGTAAAAATAAAAACCCTAAACTGCGAAAAACGCGCAATGCTACAGAAAATGCACTGATAGACAACCCAAGGAAATCGCAACTGGAGGGTTAATGTGCATTTGATTTCGTTAATCATAATTTTAGTAAAGGTAAATTTTAGTCAATAGAAATTTGTATAAAACAATAAAATTTAATTTAATTTAATTAAGATAGAAACTATTGTTCAAATTTTTATTTAAAGGAAATTGTGAAAAACTGAAAGCAAAGAAAAATTACGTGAGGATTCGATTTATAATAACTAAAGCATAATCGTCTGCTCTTAAGGTGATATAGAAATTAATTTTTTTTGTAATCATTATTTCAAAATTTATTCACGAGGACATATAACCATGTGCAAATGTTTAAATTGTATTTACATAAAATATATTTATTTATATATTTAAGAATAATTAATTCTTTACCATCAGATATATTGCTTTTTTTTTCTTTTCAGTACATTAGCTAAGCACAGTGTTTCTTCATTACGGAAGTTCGAGTAGGAAAATAACATTT